>JADMLL010000012.1:2196992-2237999 GCA_016920875.1 Columbicola columbae
TCGTTAACACTAGATTTACCAGCGTTTTTAATATACCTATTTCTACCAAACCAGTCAAAATGACTGGTGTATAAAAAGTGCTAATTTAACTTCCAGTCTTTCTTCACTCTTAAAATTGACAAAAAGGTTAAACTATATTAACTGTATATAAATGACATTTTCACTTGATAATTAATATAATTTATACTGTAGATATTGTCAAATAACAAAACATTTAATTATTTACAATTTCTATATAGGAATTTCTGTTTGTACACTTTCCGCATACACTTTTTGGATGTATTGCAAATATTTATGATCTATTGTTATTATACAATCCTATTTGACACCATTTGCGTGAAACACTTATACTTGGTACATTAGTTTACTATATTCTGAAGCAAGTTCTTCTGCTAATTGAAACTGAGTCTTTCCGTGAGATATTTTCTCCGGCTGTTTTTCTGTACAAAATCAGCTGTTTATTCCAGCTAAATCTAAAATATTAAAAACACTTGATAGCCACCTTCCGGAACCTAATTTCATTTTATATTTTCGCGCCATTCAATCACTGACATCGATGCCAAGTGTTATTATAAAAGGGATGGTTTCGGGTAATTTCTTAGCATCTCTACTAATTTTAACGTGTTTATGTTTTGTACTTAGTATAAGTACTATTTTGTACTTATTACTATAGTAACTGTTTTTATTGCCTACAAACGGTGAGTGTGCATCCGTTGGATGGTAGGACAACGTTGAGAAACGTGCCATGCCGTCTTTTTCAGTAGGCAATTTTTCGGCACTTCCCTCTTGTTTTGCACATATTCCCAACCAATAAAGTGTTTTTAGATCTTAATTTCAAAGTTAAAGGAATACTTGTAAAAATTATCAGTTGTTACAGTTCTACTTTTTCATTTATATGGTTCAGGAAATTTCATTACGACAAATTCGCACGGATGTAGATGCATTTCGAATCTCGTCTTTCATCAGAAAGCCATTTACCACATATTTAGTTTCAACATCAGATGCCAGCCAAATTTTATAAAATTTGTAAGGTTTGTTTGACATATACTGGAATTTCTACATCCGGCCTTTGTTGGAAAAGTTTCTCATCCACATAATATAAGCTTCCGGTTTGAAGCAATTTTGACAATTTTCAATAAATTTGTACCAAACTGTTGATACTAAAGCTATTTTGTCTGTTTGTTCCTCTGATTTTTGTCAAAACAATTTATCACGAAATGTCAGTAATATCATGTCTACTCATTGTGACGGTGAAAAATGCTGGTACTCGTTTTTCCACAAATATTCAAGTCTCAAAATTCCTTCATTGCGCCCCCATACTCATGGGTGGTATATGTGCTGCATAGGTCTCATGATTGCCCCAAATCATACATTATTTCAAGAAAAATCATCCATTTCTTCACAGAAACATGCCAGTCATTTGACTGGTGCTGGTATAAAAATAGTAAAAAAAATATATATGGTTACTAATATATATACAGTAACATTTAGTTCATAAAATGTTTCTCTACTTATACCTTTAAAATCATAACATCAATTCGAAATCAAATGTAGTAGGAATTTTGAATCGAAATAGCACGACCAGTCAAAATACTTTTGGAAAATCTACTCGTTAAGTGAAACAATTTTACCGTATAAATTCATGTCAAACATGATAATGCGTTCTTGGCCCAAAAAATTTTTGGGCCAAAACTCAAAGTTTGAATTTTTCAGAAAAGTTGTTCAAAAAAGCGTTGTGTATAATATTTATACAAATAATAATACGTATAAATATTAAATAACTGTTCATAAAGACTAAGATGTTAGCGCAACAAGTTCTGTAGAGTTTGATGTAGTAATGACACGAACAGTTCCATCGCACAATCCGGGGATTCCTCTACCCACGTCACTCTTAAATCATTTTTTCACCAATTTATACTGTAGTTATCTGTATAAAGCAAGGGTAACAGGAAATACAAGACCCACAGGGTCCTCCAATCCTGTCTCTAGAAGATGAGAGTTAAGCAAACTATATGTTAGCATTCTATTATTGTTTATATATTGTTGACTACGGGTTCAAAAGTGCTAGCTACGCCACTGTCTATAGTTGCCTGCTCTTGAAAAATGGGTTAAACATTGTAACATCTGAGAGGGGTATACTATAAATTATATATTAATAGTATATATAAGAAGAATTTCTATTGTACATTGTGCGAGGTGGTCGTTAAGCAAGGTTCCACTATAAATGAACAATTAAATATGAAGTACAAAAGCACCCAGAACACAATCGATAGGTTAGATAAGACCTTCGAAATGACTTCCCCTCGACCGGAAGTGTGTAAAACTTCCTTGAAACTTAATCTTGGTTATTTATTTTAAACAAAGTCATTAAAGTTGAATTGCAGGATTGTTGTTAATGCCTAGATACCTAGATATCTGTCAGGCGGAAAATTTATACCTCAAACGTTTAAATTATTCACCGTAATTGTACAATCCTTTTATTTCTTGTTAGTGTTAGGTGTTAGTATGAGAGGGAGCGTGTTAGTACCCATCCAGAAGCGAGTCACACCACCAAATCGGGGTTGTGACAGTGTAACTTACATGTGAATAAGACTAAAAGCGTTCGGACTACATATTCGTAAAATAATTTGTGGCGGTTCTTCTCGAAAGACGGCGACAGGTATCCGTTCCATATGATATCTATGGCTACGTAATTCTGAAGGGAGTGCGTGATGAATATGGCGAACGCCATTGTGATTTTGACAGTTTGTGCCAGTCTGTAACAAAAAGGAAGCACATTCAGGGTGATGACCGTTCCTAGGGAGAGATACGCGTTCGTTTTTGTATACTCACGGATCTTCCGCTGGGATGTTGAGGTGATGCTACCCTTAGCCTTGTCACCAAAGCAGAGATAACCGAAACCCATTCCGACGTAGAGGGTTATGATCAAGCTCATAGCTGCGTTCAAAACACCGAACGTACCGCCGAACGATCTTGGATTCTTCATCTCGTTTTCCAGTGGCATTATCTGAAGAGAAGAACGTGTGGGTCGTGTCAAAAATTAAATTTATATAATTTTTGGATGAAAGGTGAAGGTCACTCACCACTCCGATGGCTTCCAGGGAGAAGAGAACCGTTCCGAAGAAGAGAGGCCAGTTTTTCACTTCACCCACAGCCGTTCTCTCGTTCAATCCGTGCAAATCGGAGAATATGTAGTAGAGAGTGATTCCGAAACCGATGAACGTGATTATGTTTGAGACAGCCGAAAACGGAGCCAGGTACTTGAGGTTTCGAACGTAATTGATACATATGAGAGGAAGAAGAAATATGACCATGTATATCCTAACGTCTAGTTTGAGCCAGTATTGGTCGAGGACGTCTTTCACGTTCGACGCAACGAACACGACGTATACGCAACATATCCCCAATTGATATGCTAGTATAAAAAAATTAATGACGTGCCTGGAAACAGATAGAAATGTTTATTAACACAACATCCTGATAAACCAAACCGCCCAGACTTGATATTCTTTTGGAGGGAAGGGGAACCAGCTTACCCCGACACCGGCGCTATTTTTGTAAATATTGTTGGACCTTCCAGCAAGCCGGCTTCCGCTGTTGCCGGATAGTTCAACGCCGGTATTCTCCGCCTCTTGCAAAGCTCATATTCGCATTTGATTAATAAATGTATACAGTAGGTGCAGATGCTTCCGATGAGTATAGTCCCGACGAATCCGAGCGCCCAGCCGGCATTGTGAAAGGCGTTCGGCATCGCTAAAATTCCGGTACCTAGCGATCCTTTCAATAAGTGCAATAAAGTCTCCAGATTTCTGGAAAAGATGTAAACAATGTCGTTTATGCTATCTTTTATCACTTTATCAGAAGAAGAAGAAGAAGAAGATGTTAACTCACGTGGTCGGATGATCTACTACTCTCTCTTGAAACGGATCGTAGTCCCCTTCCGGTTCTTTGCTCTTTCCGTCTGCATCGTAAACACCGTTTGCTTCATCTCTCCTACCGTCAGGTGCAAAACTATAGAACAATTATTTTTAGTATTATTAACTTTATACTCACACAAAAGAGAGAAAAGCAAGCCAAATGAACATAACAGACCAGTGGGAACGTTTAAAAAGGACATTTCCAGACGGGGACAAAGGAAGGACCATACTAAAAAGAAAAGAAAATTGGTCAAAGGATTTATAACTTTAGAAAGCAACTAAAAAAGACAGAACAAAAGTGTTGTTGAATCATCAGGCAAACGAGAATATTTATGTATATATTTACAGGGAATGGTCATACTTAAGAGAGATGTTAAGAAGCTGACAGATGGCTTGTGTCTTTGTACAGAAAACTACAAGAGATAGAGAAGAATCATAAAGTGCTGTATACTCTTTAGAAAAAACAAAAATTTTCATGAAGCCAAGAAAAAGAGGGGCATATTAAGGGAAAGACGACAGCAAAAGAAAATCGAAGTCATAATGGAGTGAGATATACAGGATATACATAGACTAATGGAAGTCAATATGGAAAAAGGAAAAGATGTCAAGAAAATGTCGTAGAATTTGTAACTTTGGAAAGACAACTACAAAGATAGAAAAAAGTCATAAACTGCTGTCGGTTCATTAAGAAACTGAAAATATTCATGAAACTAAGGGAAGGCAATAAAAACTAAGAGCCAAAAGGAAGAATAACAGGCTAGAAGGAAGATGACAGCAAAGAGAAACCAAAGGACTTCGGTAGTAAAAGGAAAACGGATGAGAAAAGCTTAAAAAGTCACGGAACTCCGTGAAAAGAAAATAAACAAAACAAAACTTATTAATAAATAAATAAATAAAACAACAGTCCTTCGACTAACATGCTTAAAAACAAAATCCAAAATCAAAACAGCACACTAGGTTAAGAAAATAAAATAAAAACAAAATAAAACTGAAAAACGATTCAGTAAAATAACTCACATCGCTTGTGAACAACAAAACAACAACAACAGCAACAACAACATCAGCAAAACCTTAAAAGGTGCAAAAGAAAACGTCAAAATCGCAACCAAACAATTTAAAAAAACAACTTTGGAGTTATACAGACAGAAGCAAAAACGTCACTGACAACTTTCCGTTTCAGAAACAACAGCAACAACAACAGCAAGCAATATACAGCCTTATCGGCTACCTGTGAGCTTTCGGTCTTGGCGGCAATTTGAGAGAAGGATCCGTTATAAAGGTGCCAGCGATGGATCTCCTTCTCGGGGGATTCCATTGAAGTTCTCCAAACTTAACACGATTGGAACGATTTTTCGACTGTCTTCTCCTGTCAAATCAATCATAACCCGGTTAATGGTTTTTCAGGACAAGTTGGAAGAAGAAAATAAATAAATAAATCTCCTCTGTTGGGCAAAAACCTAACCTAGACATTCAGCAAACCAAAAAAAAAAGAAACACAAAAAGAAAAACAAAATGGAGGAAAGAGAACACACAAAAGAAAAACGACTCACGACAACACTGTCAACTCACAAATGACGAAACGACGAAGACATGCTGTGCCTTCTGGAGATTTTCCCGTCGTTCGCTTCGAAATCATGACGATCCGGTCTAAAAAAAGGAACACCAAAAATAAAATGGCTTTTAGGAAGACATGTTGACATAATAAACAAGCCAACAATCCTGACAGAATCGAGAAACGTCATTCACACCATTCCAGCCACCTCTGACCCAGACTGGTAGGCCACAGGAACCAGAAACGTCTTCTTTGTCCTTCCGCCATACCCATATGATCCTCTCAAATCCATTCTCGGAGGTTTGGGTTCGACTATGAGGAAAAAATGGGGCGTTGGCCGTGTTCGCCTAACACTTTCATTCACTTGTGGGAAAAAAATTTCATTTGACCTTGGAACCGTGACCTCCAGGACCGGCTCTATTAAAAAACCGCACACACGCGGTAAGGAAATAAAACTTAGGCGAATAATCTCTGTTACGTATAAATTAAGTCAAGCAATCAGACTAAATGAAACAGACAAAAAACTTGTAGGAAGTATAGATACAGTATCTGTCTTGACTCGAAACGAGCAGACATGACCAGGGAAGAAAAGCAGAAAATGAAACTGACCTCCTCCATTCAAGGCTTTTATAACTCGCCAGTCGATTGTTTCACTCATTAAGAAAACACCATCGAGGAAGTGACAAACGAGAATGAAAGAAACGAAACAAAACGATAAACCGGCCATACTTGACTGACGAGTCGCAGATCCCTAGTCAGTTCCAAAACCAGAAGTCAAAGAGTGTAACATACACTAACCGGTAAATGTAATAAATTTGTTATGTTACCATAAATGTAAATATAATCCTCGGCGATTATTCATAATCACCAACTATGCCTGATAAAATGACAAATTATTGAATATTTATCACATTTACCGACTAATTTATGGAACTCATGGTAATCGCCATAGTTTTCTTATAAAAGACTTTCAACCGTAGTTCTTCATGAGAGTGTGCATTAATTTGAAACGAAAGCTTCGAGTGTGCATTATTATTGAAATGAATGATTCATGATAGTCTGTATTATATTATACGAACCAAAATAATTTCTGTCTTATTTCCGTGTCGTCATGGATAATTAATTTCGTAGTTATTGACCCCCTCAAATTTTCGAGTGTTCCAATACAGACACAAACTGCATCTGTAGTATAACTAGTCGAATGACCTGTTCTAGTGGACAAGACAACACTAAAATATTTACAAATATCTACAGATCTTGTTACGACTTGTCTTTCATCTTCGCTTTCACGGCCATGATGCAAGACACGATTCCTATGATTTGTCATACCTACAAAAGTCATTGCTACCAACAGGGAAATATAAACCGGAGCAACCATTTTGAGCCATCCGGTAAATCTATTGTTATAACAGTTAGAATTTGAAGTCGGTATAATCTGTTCGTGTGTCAGGAGTTTGTTGATTCTTGATTTCCTTCCACTTAGAATTGTTTTGACTGAAACCTAATCGCCATTATTCACACGACTCGATAATGATCGATCTTGTAAACTCCTTTATTTTGGTTCCTTTTCATCGACGACTGAACGTTCGACATTGACCTTAATTTTCGGTGCGATTTTCGGGACTCGTACTTGAAATTTGCAACCGCTGACTTTGCGGATTCGTATGATTAACGTACGCGCAACGTGATTGATATAAGTTCCGTTAAGAAAAAAATTTTTTTTCATGTTTGTTTTTGAATAATATCGATTTGTATCAACGAATTATATGTTAGTAGAGTTGTAAATTCGATTTTCGGTTTAGTCGCAAACTCGGATGATTGAACTGTATGGGAGGTTTAACCGGAGAGCTTAGGGCTCAGATCACTTTCTTGATCAATCCCGACGCCTTTTTCTATAAGTAGGGTAGTGATGACGAATCTTTTTAAAAAGTTGTGTTCGAGATATACATATATACAGTACCACTTGATCGAAAACACATTAAAATATGAACATAATTTGCTTAAACCTAAAACAGAATCTTAACCTTTTAAGGTGTCCACCCTCAAAGCTCAAATTTCTTCCCCGCTCAAATCTATCAGATACTCATAAAATATGACACCACCCATCTTCTCCTAGACCTTCAACTTCCCAGGCTGTAACAAACTAACCCTGTCCTCCTAGTTGTACCCCTCCGTATCCTCTATTAGTAGTCCTCTTGTTTCACTCTAATCTGTCTCCTGTAATATAGGTATAGGGTAGTCCTGGTCTCTCCGCTAATACACAGAAGTAGCCCCTCAGTAGAAATTTGGAAAATTGTTGGGCCAACCCTCTTTCTGAGACTTCCAACTTCCCATCTACATCAAGCTAACGCTTAATACTGTGTACTACATATCAGAACAAGAGTCAGATTTTTATCGTCACCTACTTCTGGGTCACTTAATCAGTGACAGCAACAAAGTTTATTTATTATTTATTTATTGGTAATTTTGTGGTTTTTTGTCCATTTATTTGTATAATTTGCATTACATGTATGTGTATAATTTGTGATGGCGAATATCTTGTATAACTTCTGATTCAGAAACTGACCCAAATTTCAAATTGTCCCATAGAAGGTGAAAAAGGTTCGCTGTATGTAGACTATGAAAATTTTTTTGGCTTCAAATTTTTAAAAGCTAAAATTTGTTTCATCAAAATAAACCTCATCTGTATACCCTTTCTGTCATACCCCATATTATGATGTCACTGATTAAATTTTTTGGTTTGGTGTTTGCTTTTTAGATATTATGTATTTATTTATTAATAAATTTGTGGTTTATTGATTATTTAATTATTTATGGTGAATGTTTTGTCTGTTTGGAATTAATTCGCATATTTTTTATTTATCAGTCTATGTATTTGATTGGGTGGGTTTGTTTATTATTATATTAGTCATTTTGTGGTTTATCGTCTATTTATTTATTCATCTGTTTGGTTAGATCATATTTATTTATAATTTACTCATCATTGTATAAATTGCTTAGTTTCTTTAAACCTGTTTATTGTAACACCCGTAAAGGGTACACAATTACAAATATTATATATATAATACAAATTATATAAATAACAGTTTAAAAAAATCAACTTACACCACCTTAATTTATTTTTTAAATTCAAAAGAAGACTGTTTTCAAAATGGCCCAAACAAAACCGTTAAAATGAACGCCAGGAACGCTGCCCTCTGACGGGACTCCCGATAACTAAAACCAAGCTTCCCCTATTTCGTAACGGTTTTTTCAAAACGATTTCAAAAATATTTTGCGTTTAAAGTTTTGTTTATACTTATGTATTTTATTGTCATTTATTTATTTATTTATTTAATCTCATGCTGAAAAATTATTTCAACTTAAATTTTCCTTTTCGTAATACGTTTTGCCGATTTTTAAGTTTCGTCGACAATCGTCTACAAAATGTCGGACACGCGTCGTCGTTTCCCAAAATATTTACTCACACGTTTATCGTTATTTATTTATTTATTTGATTCTGTTGTGTGTGTATGTGATTTGATAGTGAAAAATTTGTTTACGTTGAGAATCTTTTTTTCTCTTTCGGAGAGATTTAAAGAAAAAATTTTTTGTTTTTAAATACAAAGAGATAACTTTTGTTTGAAATCTTTTTTGTTAATCACAAAGAATTTGAAAGCGGCCATTGAGCAATCTTTCTTTTTTGTTTCCCTCTCTCTCTCTCTCTTTCATCTGATAAATGAAATAGAACCTGGTTCGTTATTGTTGTGATGGAAACCTTGACTGGTTTTTTTTGTTAGTATTTCAGGATTGGCTAGACTTTCTTGACAAAAAAGGGAAGTTAGTATGATGGCTTGGGGCGGTTCGTCACGATTCCTTCCTGACCCGGTTTTGTGGCCTAACGCAACTTGAAATGCAATAAGAACAGAAAATTATCTTTTAAATAAATAAGTGATGTGCGAAACGTGTCGCCATTTTGAATTTAGGTTTGACAAGGGTGACATTATCTAATTCACTTTTAACGCTTAATTCAATTGATAATGGACGCCTGAAAGCGTTACGCCGTTTTGGTATGAATCAACTTGTGAGGTCATGGAAATCATTTTTGGTCGAGTGGACAATTTAATTTATCAACTCGGACGAGACAACTGACGAATTTATTTATTTATTTATAATGTTGCTCGAGAAACACGTTCGAATCACATTGCTCACGATTTCAATTTTTAGAGCGGTTATGAGTATTTTTAGTAATGGCAGAATATTCCGGAACCGGTCCGGTGATTCATTCAATTCAATTTAATTCGGTTCAGTTCAATTAGAAATTAATTTGTGCATTTGTCCTCGTGAGTCAAATATTTTATCTGAATTTGGAGTGTCCTCCGAGAATAATTATCTCAGTTTGATACTAATCAGCACGCCCTTGATTCATTTCCACGGTTTTTGTTTTCCTACTTTATTTCATAAATAATGCACGAGGAATCGATTTCAAAAGTAGTGCACACTTATACAAATAATTCATTTCGTAAATATTGCACACGTTGACCTTGGATGGGGTTTCTAAATTAATTCACGTTCTTGTGAAGTGTCCATTTCATACCTAATATACCCTGTAACGATTAGTGGTTGGTTTTTGTTCTCCTATCTATTTCAAAAGTAATGCACACTCAAACGAAGAATTCGTTTCGAAAATATTGCACACTCTGACCTTGGTTGGGGTTTCTAATGTAATTCACATTCTCGTGAAAAATTAATTTCTAACGTAACCTGCCCTTGAACGATTGTTTTTAGTCTCCTACTTATTTCAAAAGTAATGCACGCTCATACAACGAATTCGTTCAAAAAGTAACGAGCATTCTTGTGGAGGGCTTGTCTCAAAAATAATGCACACCTTAACCTAGAATCCGTTTTTAAAGTTTCACACATCCCGTGAAGAATTCATCTCATAACTACCCTTCACCCTTCCGCTTCGTTTTGTTTTTCTATTTATTTCATAAATAATGCACACTCATACAAGAAATTTATTTCAAAAGTTATGCACATTCGTTTTCAAATTATCTGGCAAATTCGATCGACTTGTGTAGTTTTGTAACTTCCGGTTTTGGTATTAAACAAAAACTAAATCATCCCAATCGAATTTGAGAAATCGTCACGCAACCATTTTGAAATTTGAAAGAGTACCTTACCCCCACCCCCACCGCCTTACCCCTCCTCCCTGCCACCTATTTCTCGTACCTGACTAATTGTAGACAATTGAGGTTCATCCACGTGTGACCGTTATTGATAAAACAATTTAAATTTTTTTCCCTTTCGAACGTGAATTTTCTTTTTCATTTCTTTCGTCACCGGAAGTGACATAATCAACTATTGTATCGATTTGTTTTAAGGTATAAGAAGCATTTTCGGGGGTTAGGTTTTGTATTATGGACTTACCCACTGTTTATGTGACCCTCTTTTGACACCGGGTTCATGTGGTACTCTTCAACTGACATACTTCTGCCGTCTCCCGCTTTGGGTTTACCTAATACTGATAAACTCTGGAAGAAAAAGAAAAGAAATTTTCGATTAGTGAGTGTCACGGAATTTGGAGGGTGTTACAGAATGTCTTAGGATAGTCGGGGATTTGTCTGTACCAACACTTCCGTTCTGGTTTTTGGTTCGAGAGCTGTGATTCCCTGTCCTTTGTTTTTTATTTTGTTCTTCCCCTCGCAGCTAGGTGTTATCTTGAGACCGAGCGTGACTTTCGGAAAAGAAAAAGAACCTCGAAACGTGACAATAATTTTGAATGGTAACTTGTTAAATTAAATCGTCATTTAGGCGTGAATTGTTATTTTAATGATGGAACACGATTATCCATTTCATCAATAAATAAATGCGCACTCTTGGAAGGCTCTGGTTTCTTACTCTATTTTCTTGTGTCACTTCTCCTCCTCCTCCTCCCGTTCTCTTCTCAACCGTACTATATAGGTTTGGGATCATGTGCTTTGGAATTTTTTCAGTTTTTATTTCTTTTTTCCCTTTTGGGTATAAAAAACAAGACAAATATTTGATGTGATGGTTTGTGATGATGAGTGAAGGTTGAGGGGGTGAGGTATGAAGAAAATTTTTTGGAAAAGTTTGGGAAATTTTTATTTCTGTTAATCCTGTTGTTTGGCTTAAGTATTTGGGACTTTTCTCTGTTTTCTTTGTATTTGTATCTATCCCCTTCTCTCTCCCTCTCACTGTTTTTGAGTTTTTCTTCTCTGGTTTGTGTTTCTATTCCTTTCTATTCTTGGTTATGTATCTCTGTGTCTATTTCTCTCTTTGTGTTTTATTTTTCTATCTGTTTTTGGGCTCTGTCTTCCTCCTTTTTTCGTTTGCTCCTTTCTGTCTTTTTTTGTTTTTGTCTCTTTGCGTTTCTTCCTCTCTCTCTTTTTGATTGTATGTCTCTCTGTCTTTCCTCTTTTTTGTCGGCTCTCTAGTTTGTTTTTGTCTGTTTGCCTATCGTTTCTCTATCTCTTTTTGTTTGTCTGTCTGTCTTTTTCCATATTT
Source organism: Columbicola columbae (assembly GCA_016920875.1). NCBI lineage: Eukaryota > Metazoa > Arthropoda > Insecta > Psocodea > Philopteridae > Columbicola > Columbicola columbae. The sequence goes on from JADMLL010000012.1 coordinate 2,208,969, forward strand.
TTCGTTTGTCTCTTTCTTTTCTTAGTTTGTCTTATTTTGTTTGTTCTTGTTTCTCCGTCTTTATCTCTTTTTGGATGTGTATTTCTCGGCTTCTACTTTTTCGTTTGTTCCTCCCTTTCTCCCTCTCTCTTTCTTTTTGTCTGTTTGTCTTTCTTTTCTAACTTTTGTTGGTTGTCTGTCTATTTGTTTTCCTCTTTTTTGTTCGTCTCTCTCTTTTTGTTTTTGGCTGTTTTGCATTCGTCTTTCTCTCTGCATCTGGTTTTTCAAATTTGATTTTAAAATAGAATGAGAAAAAGGGGGTGAATATAAAGGAGAATTTAAATTTTCAAATTAACAAAAGGTCATATTTCTCATTTATTTGTCTCATCGCATCAAAACCCCAAATCACGTGAAATATTCGTGACCTAAGTGACTCGACTTCAACCAAAAACCACCTTCCAAACCCAACCCACCCCGTCGTTATCACAATCAAAACTTCACTCAATTTTCACGAAACAAATTTTCGACTCCAAATGCACTCGAATGAACCCAAATCACAAAACATAAAATAAGTAAATGAATATAAAAAAAATTTTTATCAAACATGATTGCGGAACACATTCACAAAAACATAATGTTTTTAGGAAATGTAACGATTTCGAAAACAAATCAGCGAAAAACGTGACAACATCTGAGTTCACAACCGTGTCAAGAAGAAGAAGAAATCAAAACAAGTCGACGACTGATATCGTGTTTCTTTCAAATTTTGCCGGAGAGATGGAAAGAGAGAAAGAAAGGACGCCGGGGGGGTGTTTGGGGTTGGGGTTAAAGGGTAGAACAGAACGCAATCACGAATTTTTGGAAAAACCGCAGTGAACCTTAAAATCGACACCGATGCAGGATTTTATTTTTAAAATTGGTTTCACGGTCTTTGAAAATTTTCTAAAAACATATATCACCCCCTCCCCGAAAAATCAATTTTAATCAGGGACAAACCTTAGAAACCTAAAATTGAACTCATGCAAACGTTTTTGAGGTACCCTCGTGTCGTAGTGAAGTTATTTATGGATCGGTCGAAGAGAAATAAAATTAAAATTAAACGTTTCGTTTCAATAACCGGAAATAAATTATGCAAGAGCTTGAATTAAATCGTCGTACCTGATTTTAAGATTTGAATTTTTGTTTTCAAATCGCTCTCGTGGGATTTGAAATTTAAATAAAATCGGTTTTGTACAAAATTTGGCTCAATTCCGGAGTTAGACCAGATAATTGTGACACATTTAACCTATAAGTCACTACCTCTGATTGGCCATTGATAAAAAATAAATAAATAATTCAATAAATAAATACATTAATTAATTAATAAAAATGAAAAGAAATTGAAAGAAAAAATTTGTCTCAAATTTTTTACAAATTGGACAAGACAATTGTGACGTACTTAAGTTATTACTTTCGATTGATTATAGACAAAAGTTATTAATTACATCAATAAATAAATAAATATTAATTAATTAATAAAAATGGTTTTGGAACAAAAAATTAAATAAAATTTAGCTCAAATTCTTTGGAAGTTAGGCAATATAATTGTAACACATTAACCCATTGGTTATCTGCCTTTGGTTGGCCATAGATAATAATTAAATAATTAAGTCAATAAATAAATAATAAATTTATTAATTAATATAAATGGTTTTGGAAGAAAAAATAAAATAAAATTTGACTCAAATTTTTGGAAGTTAAACGAGATAATTGTGGCGTGTTTAACCCATGGGTTATCTACCTTCGGTTGCTCTTAGATAAAAATTAACAATAAAGTCAATAAATAAATAAATAAAAATTAATTTTGAGAAAAATAAAATAAAATGTGGTTCCAATTCTTTAGAAGTTAGGAATTCTCAGGGCGTGATAATTGTGATATGTTTAACATATGTGTTACTACCTTAAGTTAATCATCAATAAAAATTAATAATAACGTCAATAAATAAATAGATAGATAGATAGATAAAATAACTTACAAGCATCGTCGGTATATTTGAAAAAAAAAGTAAAAAGTCACTAAGCACGAATAAGCACCGACTGGTTTATCATTCTTTACGTGCGAAACGTTTCAACGGGTACCTGTACAGGTTTGAACAATGATCCCCGGATAGCCGAGGCGATAATCGAAACATAGGCTCGCGTTATCGGGGCCCATCTCAAGCAAATTTTTCTACGTATTGCACGTGGTGGCAACTGATTGATGGGTTTTCCTGTGAAATGACCGTTGTCATTTCTTCGAAAACGGCAACGAGAGGGAAAATTGGAGATCGGGGATGTTATATGGGTTTTGGGGGTGGGGGGTGAACCTGTTTTCAAATGGAAAGTCTTACGGAGAGGTGGTGGTAGTGGTAAGATCATGATATGAGCGAGAGTGAAATGGATGGAGTTTGAGTGATTTGATTTGATTTTTGATGGACTTTGGTTTTTTTAGGTTTTTGGATTTTTAGGTTCGTCTGGAAGGTTTCGAACGAAAGGGGGGGGTTTGTAATCTAGGTTAGAACAATTAGTGCTCTGATTTTTGAAATTTTTTATTAATTTGGTGGAGGGGTTATGACACGGATTTCAGCAATCGTGATTTAAGAAGTTAGGTTTCCCATGTTAGGGAACCTGGTTGGGAAATGTTTTGAATCCCTCGATGGGATGGATGACGGAGATGGGGGCAAAACTCTTGAGTGTGATTTGAAAATCAGGTTTGATTCGGTTATATTGACATGACTAACCATAATTTTACTTGATGAGAATTTTTTTTTTACTGAATCGGTCAGTTGACCGACTTAGAAATTTGCTTACAGCAACTGAAATGTTTTTCGATTTTTTTTCTGAGGTTCCTTTCCCACTTGTTTGTTCCCCTCACTTTTGGAACTAATTACAAATTTCATTCTCTCTTGTTGTGTGCGCGTGTTTGTAATTCTTTCGCGGTCACTGTGGTTTTATAATCGTTTCTAAAACTATGTGACACAGTAATAGGCCGCAGATTTCTGTTCAAGTTCCAAGACTGTACTAAAGTCCAAAATATTGCACATTTTCATAGAAAAGTCGTACCATAATTATTGCACACTTTTCCTAAGAGTACTATGTCAAAAATATTGCACTTTTTCATACAGAACTCATTTCATAAACATTGCACGTGCTCCTCAGTAATTCATTTCATAAATATTGCACACTTTCTCCAAGATTCCATGTTCACATTACACGTTACACACATTCCGTATTATACAACTTTATAGAGAACTCGTTTCATAAATATTGCACATGGTTTCCATTTTACTTCATATATATTGCACATGTCCAAAAAGCACATACTCGATCAATGATTGTTGCACATATTCCCCAAGAATTCATGTCAAAAATATTGCACACTTTTCCCAAGAATTCATTTCATAAATATTACAGATTTTCCCCAATAATTTATGTCATAAATATTGCACACGATCCCTACGAATTCCTGTTGGAAACATTGCACATTTTCATACAAAAGGGTTTTCGTAATTATTACACAGTATCCCCAAGTATCCACTTCATAAATACAGTATTACACATACTCCTCAATAATTCGTTTCATAAATACTGCACACTGTCTCTAAGAATTTATTTCACAACTTTTGCACAATTATAGAAATGTTCATTTCATAAGTACTGCAAATTTTGTAAGAGGACTCATTTCGTAAATATTGCACACTTCTCAACTCTTAAAGTGGTCTGGGTTATTGTCTGCTAGACGATAATTGACGAGAGTGCACGTGTCGATAAAAATGGTGGAAATAAGTAAATTGTTACTGTTATTTAAACGCTACAGTGTTCTGTGGTGAAATACCGAAAAGATTTTGAATGAAGCTTGTGTCAGGTTATTCTATTTGATTATTTGAAGTACGAAACACATTCGGCAAGAAAAACGAGGAAACAAATAAACGAGGCGAACGAGTTTTTAAAAAAAGAAAGACAACCATAATGACCGTCGAAAGCGGACGTAGGAAAAAAAATCGAATCACCGTGAAGTCATGAAAAAAAGACAAAAGCTGTCGAACCGTACGTCAGGGATAACACAGTCACGATGACAGTTGATCTATTCAAATGGGTATTTAGCTAGGAACAGTGTGAAACAGGAAGAGGAGGAGGAAGAGGACAGATAACAGGTTTGAAAGAACAGTTCGAGGAGAAGGTGTGTGTGTGTATGTGTATGAGAAAAGATGGAGGCGGTCCTGACATTGGATCACCCATATTGAACTCTCGTGCAGGTGTGACGGTCTGGTTATGATTATATCCGTTTAGCTGTCTTGAGAGGTGTGGGGGAGGAGGGGGTGTACTGCCTAAAATTTCGGTTTTGGGCTTTTTGCACAGGTTTACCAGTTTGGAATGTGGATAGGCAACTTGCGGTTCGCGGGAACATGTGAAACCAACGCCTCCACGTTCGTTAAAAGTGCAACGTTTTTATTTATCTATTAAGAGATTATAATTATTTGAAGGATTGCCAACATTTTTTATCTTTAATACTTTCTCACGGCTCCCATTCTTGTCAGTTATGGTAGTGTACACGTCTTAAATTAATCTTTTTATGAGAGGGGGTGGTACCGATGAAGGACGGTCGTGGTGAGGAATTTTTTTTTGTTGTTTTTGGTGCCTTCTAGAGTCTAGTCTGAACTGTAGCTAATTCTCTAGTTTTCGTGGGTGTGTATTGGTTAATTGATTAATTATCTAGTCGAAGCTATTAGGACTGGTTAGTCAATAGTTTCTCTCGACCTTTGGTAATTTAACCACCTGCTGGTGACTCCCGGGGGGGTGTTGTGGGTTCTGGTGTTGACATTTTTGTTTTGCTGAAAACGCCGTGAAATTGGCAGAGCCGTAAATGGTCTAGTGACTTAGAAACCAGACTTGTTTACTTTTATCTACGGCCACGTCTCCGAGTATGATAGATTTATCCAGGAAGAGACCTTTGTCTTTATAGACGGGGAGAGTTAGAGAGGTGAGCGTGTTATGAAGTCAAGTGGTTTATGTCTTTTAAAACATGTTTTTCATCTAGAAGGGATGCTGTTAAGGGATTAGAATGGACCACTAGTCGGGAGGTCGACAGGTTTTTACGTCTGATGACAAAGCACAGGCCTAACTGACATATTTTTGAGGTTCGCCACAACTTCATCTTTCTCTAGTCTACCGGGTATGTTCCAAAGGTTTCCGGAATGACTTTTTTCACTTCCCAACGCTGGCTGGTGGAGACGGAGAATTTGATAAGTGAAGGGTAGGGGGTAACAACCAATGTTGAACAAATTATTAAGTAAGTCAGCATTCTGGAAAATTTTGGGACAGGACCTGTGTAAAAAAAAGTGAAACCTCCAACAGAAATAAATCGAAATGACGTAATAAATGAAAGCGGCGCTTCTACCCACCCACCCCTCTTCCTCTCTATCGTCTCAATGTGGCACGCAGAAAGCCGAAATTCCAAAAGACAAAGATGGCGGGGGAGAAAGAATAGATTTGAAACAATTTCGGGTTGACGGGACATTTAGTAAACCTAAAATTTCATGCCAAATCTCGGTCTCGAAACCCGCCAAAAACTCTTTTTGCAAATTTAAATTTTAGTGGCAGTGCTGAGGGCAACGGGGAGTGAAGGAGAGGGGCAAAGGGCAAAACAATCTCGCCAAGAAGTTAAACACGTCCCGAAGTTTTTTTAATAAAAATTTTGAGAAATCGGTGGGGCGTCAAATTAATTTCTATTTGATCGACTAGATGGCGGAGGGGAAGGGGGTGTTCACTCGGAATCAAAATTAGACTTTGGAAATGGGTCACTTAGTCCCCTACGTCCTTTACACGACCAGAAGAAAGCGAAATCGGTTTTTGTCTGATTTGTTGCAGAGTCATCTCTTATCGAACAGCAACAAAAAGAGTCTAGACTAGACACGACTGTCTCTCAAGGTCAGCAGCTATGGTCACGCCGGGTAATTTAATATCCAGCAAAAATTGTAATCAACGATCTTGGTTAGGTCAGTTAATCTGTTTGGATTTGGTTGCTGATAGGTTTCTTAGCTCTGACTCTGGTTTCCAACAGCATCGGAGTACCTTGTTTCCTTTGATAGGTTTTCCCCTTGATTTATGGTTTGTTTTGTACTTGTTCGTCGATGACGAAATCTATTTCTGAGTTTTTCAGATTTGCCTATGTTTCCGGTTTTTTATCCGACTTCCTCGAAGTTGACTTTTCCTTCTTTGTTTCCCGCGAATGAAAAAATACCTGAAGTCGTTATAAACTTATATTTATAAAATTATAACAATGGCCAAGACAGTCATTAGTGGTCAAGTTCTTGCTCCACTCCTTTTGTAAAAAGTAACGTTTAAGATTAGCTAAAGTGTGTGCGTTAATTATGAAATGAGTCCTCCGAACGTGTGAGTTATTTATAAAATAAACTTCAGATGGATGTGTGCAGTATTATTGAAATAAATTCTCCTATATGATGCGCAGTATTTTTGGTACGAATGCTTTAAGACATTTTGCAACTACTAAGAATTATATCCTCTATGACAATTTGGGCAAAATTTGAAATTAATTTTGTATAGAGTGTTCGGTAGTTATGAAATTGTATTCTGGTCAAATTGTGCATTATTTGTGAAACGAATTCTTCTAAAAAATGTGCAGTATGTATGAAGTGAATACTCCAAAAAAATCGTACGTTATTTATTTGATGAATATTCGTATAGGGTGTGTAGTATTTGAGAAATGAATAATTAAAAGAATTGTGCAGTATTTTTGAATGGAATCCTCTAGTATTTCCTAAATGAATACTTCAAACTTAATACTCTAAGTTCAATACTATAAGTTTTCTAGTAAGCGTTACTTATGAAATTTGTTTTTCATACAAGTGTCAATCACTTTTGAGCCAGATTTTCACTTTCATTGTGCGTTACTTTTGAAACGAGCCCTCTAAGAGCAAGTTACGTGAAATAATTTCAGTAATTATGCATTGTAATAAAGTCTGTAGTATTTTAGGACATGAGCGCTCAAAGAAAGTGTGCACTTTTATTATTTTTGCACTTTATTCTTAAATCAAATCACGCAAGCAAGTGTGCAATACTTATGAAAGGAACCCTCCATAATAATGAGTAGTATGCTCGATTCACATTTTAAGTGTGCATTACTTTTGAAACTAGTTCTCTATGAGGTATGGCACGACTGGTGAAATGACTTCAAGCTGATTGTCTATTGTTTTGAGAACTGCATGTGAGTGGTCGAAACTTCTTAAACGGGTTGTTTGTTTAAGTTGGTAACACTTTCGAAGTGTGAATTCCCAGCTAGAAAACCCAGTCACTGTTAGGTTTATTGTTATGCGATCTGAGAGGAAATATCGTGACCATAACACCGCCTACCATCCCCACCTCTCACGCCCCGTGTTGAAATGACCTCAAAAACCTATCACAACCTTCAACCGAGAAATAAAAATGGCGCTGAACTTTTAGAAAACAAAAACGAATAAAACTTCCCAAGGATTCAGTTACGTATTTACAATGTAATAATAATTCGCTTGTGTGAGCAGTGATCATGGGTGCCAACAAAAGAGCTTGAAACTTCTTTGGACTCCTTCCAAGCTCTTTTTTTTGTTCATTTTCTCTGAAGTGTTCTCTTTTAATCTTCTTTTGGACTTTTCAATTCTCTTTAAGAGCCATTTTTGCCATGAGCGATGTCACCTTCTTCCTTCCTAATGGTGTGGATTAAGGTTCGATTAGATTTGAGTAACAAGGTCAAGAATCTCGCGACAACAAAAATGATTTTTAATTTTGGCAACGGTCGGGAACTGATGACATAAAATTATAATTCAAAAGAATAAACAAAGGACCATCTTCCATCTCCTGGAAGACCGTCAATGTCAGCATGAACCTCGATTGAATTCTAAAAATTATAGTGAGAACGAGAAATGAACTTGTGACTTCTCTCACGTGTACTTAAGTTCGTTATACACTATAGTCGCAAGTGATACACTCCATACAGAAACCTTGGGTTTGGAATCGATGGTATATTCAGATACACTCTATCTAAGCTACTAAATCTTTTACATGTCTGCCAATCTCACAAGAAAAAAGTCACCACCAGAACCTACAACACGCCCGAGAGTCACCAGCAGGTGGTTAGATTGTAGGGTTACCGCATTGTCTTAAAGATGGCAATTCTTCGTCGCCAATTCCTCACCGTCCTTGACACGAAATTCGCGGTGCTCTTAGGTCGCGAATCCTGATTTTCGCCAAATTTTGAATTTTCCGACCGGTTTTCTGCCTAATTTATGGGGAGTCACCTTGCTTTTGTCGTTGTTACGTTTGAAAACTTTTATCTTTGACAAGTAACCCGCGTGAGTGTTTCATTATCAGACTAACTTTTATTGTTTTAGTAACATGTTACTTTCGTAAATTGTTATTTATTGATTTGTAATCTGTAACGATATCTGTGTCAGTTTCTTTTGCCAATTTTTCTCCTGTCTGACTATATTATTATGATTTATCATATTCGTTCTGATTTGGGGGCAGACGGGGTAAACAGATGCGGAGCAGAAATTGATGTAATTCTCAAGGCGATTTCGTCGAACTGGATTCTTGATTTTTTCCCAATTCGAGCTTCTTTCCCTTTTTTGACATAACCGACGGCGGTTTTCAAGTTTTTCTTGTCCTTTTGTTCGCTTGTGTGGGTGTTCTTGTCTTCCAGTTTCCAAATCCTCGAGTTTTTTATTGTTTCAGGCCGCCGACGTATCGTCCTAGTTTGTCTTTCGCGATGAGGACCTTGAACGTTTAAAATCGATCAAAACACCGAAGGTGATGAAAGGGTTCGAGAGGAGAGCTTTCGCTCGTAACCTGATTGCTGACAACGAAGCTTTATCGATGTTCGATCGGTTTATTGATTCACCTAATCTGAGACTTATGTCTATTTAGCTTTATCATTGAATTAACATAATTTTTCTGTTAGTGTCGTGTTTGTCTTTTGTCTGGTGATGATTCCCTCACTTTTATGTTTCATTTATCTGTTTCCTTTGTCACCCAAGGAAATGTTTTCGCGGTTTCTGATTCTTTCTGGAAAAAAGGGATCCTCAAAATGTGCAGTATTTATGAAACGTGGTTTCTATGAAAGCGTGCATTACTTATGAAATAGGATCAATTAATTATTTTACAAACTGTGATTTAAGAAACAAATTCGTCACAATGGTGTGCGGTATTTTACAAATATAAAGTGTGCAGTATTTATGAAAGGGACTCCCCATTAAAATGTGCAGTATTTTTGAAATGAATCATTCATTGAAATATGTTGTGGTTATGAAATGATTCCTCCGAGACCGGCTACAGTTATGAAATGAATACCCCAACAGAGTGTGCAATATTTATGAATTGGTTCAAATTCGAGACCGAATTTCCTTTCACTGAGGATAGTATTGGCTGTAAGCTTAAATTCTCTTATTCAGCGTCTGAGTTGAGTTCAAATCCTAAATAGGTATAACAAGATGTTGGAGAGGATTCGAACTCACAACCATAACTTTTATAATCAGCTACGCCACGGATCTCTCAAAAATTTCGGATCGGACAGAGTATTAGCCATAACTTTAACAACACTAACACTAATGATAACAGTCTCGAAAATCTCAAAATAGTGTCACAATTTTTTTGTTTTTGGTTTAAAGATGGCTGCCTCTTTTGGTGGAAACCTTGGAGGAAAAAATCTGGAAAAATGTCGACTTGTCTCTCTCTCGAGAGAGATCCCGTGAATAGTAATCGATGAAATGGTAGTTGCGCAACGGGTAGTACTATCGTGTGAATCACGTCTGCTCAGGTGAAATCCATTCGCGTTTGTCGTGCACATGCACACATTTCTGACATAATTTTCCTCATCCGATTCAATATGGAGGAGCCAATGGTAATGTTTGTTTTTCATTTATTGGTTTTGTTCATGATTATTTGTTACTAGCTGTGAACCCATGCATTTTCAGCTAACTCTTGGAGCCCGCATTTATGCGAGCTGACACGTGTAGTTACGTGTAGTCAGCAACCCTGTGTTAAAGATTAATACTAACTGAATGTTACTACCATGGCTGTAGGCATTAGAGGGAGGTTTTTGTTTACTACTATGATGATTATTTATTTACTTATTCATTCATCTATTTATGTATTTATTGGGATTATTGATCTTCCTTCTCAGTAAACTAAAGTTTAGTTTCGACTAACACATTGAGAGGATGATGTAGGTTGGGGAAGTAACACCTTAACCGTCTTCTTTTCTTCTCAAGTTTTGCACGTTTTTTTTGGATGATTTATTTCATAAGTATTGCACACTGTCACGCAGATCTCACTTCAGAAGTATTGCACACGATCTTGGAGTAGTTCTTTCAAAACAGTTTACATTTTGATTGAAGATTTGGTAAATTTCATTTCATAAATATTGCACACTGGCTTAGACTACTTATTTCATAATTACTGCACATATTTGTCGAAATAAACTTAGATGTTAGATGTCTAGTCTAAATAGTTTATATAGTCAAAATTTTTACAAACAGAACAATTTGACTGTGAGTAGAGATGGGAATAAAATAGGTCAGTTTGATCGCTATATTCGTAAAGAGCCAAATTGACTCACATTGGAGTTATAACTGAACAATCCGAGTTGCAGTAGAATAAGAATGAAGCGATTTAGGTTACTCTTGAGATAAAGTAAAGTCTAACTCAAGCAAATGGTGGGTTAATCCGAATAGTCTTAAATTTTGTCTAGTCAGTTTGACTCATTTATAACATAAGGGAGTCAGTTTGACTCATGGAGCAAAAATAAATTGAAAGAGTTAAACTTCTAACAACTTCCAACAAGCCAATTCGGTTGAGATCGGAATTTTCGGTGATAGGCTGTGAAGTTCTCTTGTTTTTCATTCTGTCTTTGATCACGGAAAAGAGCTTAAAAGTAGTTCGCGCTTTACCGGACGATGTCTACTGCTTTTGCCATTTTCCTGCCACTCTTTGGCGAAAGTGGCAAATTAATTTTGACCACTCAAAAATTGAATTGAATAGAAAGATAACAGTCACAAAGGAACAAAATGTTGACGAGGACAAAGAATTGAAGTTAAAAGGAATACAAAGAGGATGGCAAAGAGGAAGATGAAGATGAAGAATGGACGCGAAGGGCAGATTTGAATTAATATTTTTAACGAATAAACGACAGCAGACCCATTCAACAGATTGACCAAGTCCACGTCGGTCTTGAACTGAATTGGCAGGAAGTTCGGAACAATAAGAAGTGGAGAGTCTCACGAAAGAAAAAAAAGTAGACCGAGCGGAAAAGAACCATTTTCTGACGAATCAAAAGCACATTTCAAATTTCCAAGGCGGTGGAAGAGTAGGAGAAGGAGGAGGGCCCTCTTCCACTTAGCAGACATGTTGTTCTACTTGGCATCAAAGTCTGCCGATGATTTACGTTGCAGTTTATCCGGGAATAAATCCATTGATTTATCTACTCTTATTTATTTATTTATCTAGTTCATGTTAATTTTGTTTCACTCAAAATTTAATTCACAAACGAGCAACAGCTGACAAACAGAAGAAGAAAAACCTGACGTTTAAGGTTTTTGCCTCGACACTCTGTCTCGTCTTTCGCTAGTCACTTCCTGAATCTTGAATAAAACCTTGCTGCTTAAGTTTATCAGCTTTTCTGAGGACATTATCGGGTGTCCTTGGTTTGTGAACACTAATCAGTGATTTGTACTTATACTCTGCTAGAAGGAAAAACTTTTTTCCCGTCGAGTTTTCCTCGTTCGACTAAGAAAAATTCGCAAATCGAAAGAAAGTGACCTATATATTGACCCACGAACACCATACAATACGCTGAGAACTTTATTCTTCCAGCCCCTAATTTTTTAATATAATATATATTTTATAAGCCGATGCACGTAAATATAATTTTTGTTGCGTTAGACTGGAAATATTAAAAATATCACGAACGTTTTATATATTGTCATACTTCGCTTCAAGTTCGTATTATTTGTGTAGTATGTTATACTCCTTGAAGTATGTTTAGTCTAAACCAGTGGTCAGCAAAGTCATCCAAAAGGGCCAAATGTAAACTATACAAACTTGAAATTTGTTGAATTTTTAAAGCTCTGCTGAAAAGACAAACTTGCTGACATATATTTAACGAGATAATTAGTGCTAAGAGTACATTCCGAGCTTGTCTTTGTTAAATACTGTATGTCTAAGTATTTATGAAATGAATTCTACAACAAAGTGTGCATTACTTTTGAACTGAATTACACACCATAGTGAGCCTAACACACACACTTTGTGACAAAAGAATTTTCATAAATAATGTACATTTTTAGTTTCTATAATAAATATACAACTTATAATTTATTTCATAAATAGTGCACACTTCCATGAACAATCAATCGTCATAAATTTTCTTCAGCTGCCCATAGCTTTAATTACTATACGTTCTTAAATTTCGTAGAAATATATTAAATAAAATTTGATATTATATCTATATAAAGACAATATATTGTTAATAGATAATATTCTGTGCCTACACGAAACATTTTATGGAAGAGCCACAGCTAAGGAGTAGAAGTAGACCTCTGTCATCAGTATTTTATATTTTATACTCATATGGGTATGTTTAGCATAAACTATCTTTATCAATAGCTATAATAATATTCACAAATAAATTTTGTGAGCTTGTCTTATAAATAGGACACTGGTACTTTGCATTATTTCGTTATATGTGCATTATACTGTCGATATTTTTCTTGTAAAAAAATAACAATCATCGTATAAATTTGCCAACGTCGCTTCGAATTACTAATATAATCGCAAGAGTCAGATACTGAGATGATACAGATCATCAAAAATTAATTTTTATTGTATTATACTTGTAGAGGAATGTTTAGTATAAACCATTCTTAAGGTTAGTTACAAAAATTATATATAAATCGATTTATTTGTCCTTGTCCTTTAAATAGGACGCCGGCGCTGTGCATAATCTCATTGATTGATGAAATGAGTGTGAAATATTATGAACATATGTCACTGAAGAAGTTTATACTATAGAAGCTTATTCAGCTCGGTTATAATCTTAAGTTCTGCTTACTGAGAATATGACGGGTACCGAGTGTCTCATCATACCTGGATGGTACTTGAAATTTTGTGACTTGAGACCAAATGCTGCCATCAAAGCAAGTTTAGACCGGTGGTAGTAAGAGACTATGGTCACGTGAGTTGTACTCTAAGTTTATGACGATTGTATAAACCAGGTTAACTTTAAAACGGTTTTGTCACGTCATTCGCCATTTTGTTTTCGGAAGCTTTTCTAAGCTGTCAGGATTTCAGTTAGCCAAAAAATTGTAAAGCTTTTCGCTTTCACAGACCGTGACACACACGTCATGGAGTGATTTCCCGATGGTGATACGTTGGCGTGTAGTTATTAAAGACCGAAGCCGTTATCGAAAAAAATTTTAATTATGTGCAACTGTAATAACAAAAAAAATTTTTTTCTGTACTGCTTTTAAGACGTGGAAAATGCCGCGACCTCGTTCCCCGTGTCAGCAAGCTTTCAAAGCTTTCGACATCAGTCTCGATTTTTTGCTCTCCGATGTGAATATAACACTAAACTTATGTTGGCTAACCGGTTAGTTGATTTGAAGTATAATAATGATGACTGTATACCGGAAGCATTTATACTTCATAAACGAACCGAATTTGGTGTTACTGTTACGCACCAAATGACTGGATGATGTCGTTGTACTCGAAAGGTGACTCCATTCCCCACTTGGTTTTGGTGGTACACGAATATCGATGAGCTGATATAGTTATGTTTTTAGAACATGTTTCTAATTTCTTTTTGCACAATCGAATATATATAGTATATATTGCGGGAGGTCTGTGGTATAGTGGTTAAGTGCCAGACTAAGAAGTTATAGTGGCGAGTTCAAACCTCTTCCCGTATGCCGGAAATACCCTAAAAAAGGGAAAAACGGGATCAAAGCTCAACTATAACTATAACTTTTTAGTATACATTTTATATCTTTTTAAAAAGGGATGAGATTGTCGTGGTTGAGATCAATCCGCATCAACAAACTGGACGGCATTTCTGGAAGTGATTCGAATTATGGGAAAAGAGCTACTTGTGTTTCAAAAATATCGCACACTCTTCACTGTCCTCTTATGAGAAGCTATTTTTATAAAAACTGCACACTTCCTTGTGAAGTTCATTTCATAAAAATTGCACACTTTCATTATCAATCAATTTTAAAAATATTATATATTGCACACTTTTAAGTATTACACATAATAAATCATATTACACCATCTACATTTCATAAATATTTCCGTACATATTTCATTTTTTAAATATTGCATACTCCTGTATCAAATTAATTTCACAAATATTACACACTCTCGAACAAAATTCATTTCATAAATCCTGCACAATTCCACTCATTTCATTAGCATAAAAATTACGCACTTTTGGATCATTTGGAAAAATTGCGCACAGGAATCTATTTCATAAATAATGCACACTTTCATCAAAACACCATTTTGTAAATAATAAACACGTACAAAAGACTCATTTCACAATTAAATATTGCACACTTCTGCATTGATATATTATAGTTTAATGGCGTTGCTTCTGTAAGTTTATTAGTTATTTTGATATGCCTGTAAGAGGCACATAAAATAAAATAAATAAATATTTTTAATAAATACTAATCTTCACTGTATAATATAAAATGTTAGGCGAACCGGAAATGAAAGTTATGTCACCTCCACCGGTTTAGAAATGAATTACAAAACTTACTCTTTAGTCGAGATCTGTATGTAGAAAAATCAAGGCATCCAGAATTTTGATAAAGCGTTAAAAAAAAAGCACAAAATCATACAGTCGCGTGGATAACAGTCTAAACAGCGAAAAACTGTCTGTCATCGGAACGAAAAGAGAAAAATCATTTCGAACCTGTTTCGAGATTAAAAATGGTCGCGATACTGAATTGGTGCAAATCCAACGATTAACGGCCTGCGGTTCGGTAATTCGTCCTTAATGTCAGCTACGTCACATCCTCCATTTTGCTTTTTTTTGCTTTTTAACGACAGAAACAAATAAGAGCAGAAAGGTGTGAAGGTGCGCGAATGTCTAAGGTCTTATCTATTTGAAAGACAGGTGGATGCAAAGACATGAGCGCGGTGACATGGTGCCACATAAAGACGGAGTAAATCGTGACACGGATGAATTTAGATGTATTGATGTCGGGATTCAATGCCAAGGTCGCGCTCTAACAGGAAACATTTTTATTTATTTATTTATTTTTATGTTTTATTTTTAAGTAGAGTTTAATTAGCTCCGGTTCCTCCTCCTCCTCGATGACTTGTTTTCGGCTGTGTAACTCTTTGAAATATGTGTCACATCCGCGTAGAAGTTTGAACATCTTTCAGCGTTGTATAAAACGTTCTGTACACTAATTTGGATCTATCATTAACGGCTTGAAAAAGATCCAGAACGTTTAGAGGAGTGCCTGTGGATGTGGGTCACATCGATTTTGCCCTTTTTGAAGAAGTTTAAGCACCCTCCAGTAGACAAAATAGTTTCAAATAGATACAGAAGGTTGTAGAGGGTAATATTTTGTAAACAGAGATAGTGAAAAATACAAGAAAAGAAAAATTGTGTCACGAATAGAAACTTAAACTTGTTTCAATAACAAAAAAGGATAGAGACAGAGAAGTGTAGAAGAATATTACTGAGACCGGAAATGGAATAAAAAAGCCAACATCATTTGCCTCACCTAATGGAAGATGGGTCACGGTAAAGGATGTTGAGACTGCTACACGAAAGCATTGGCGTGACACAGTTTAACTGGGAGTATGATTTACGAAATGTCACTGTAAATCGTTCTGAACCTTTTTTTTTACGCGGTTCGTTCCAAACCCAAAGTACTGTAAGTGTTAGCTTTCTCTTATCTAGAAGGTCGTGTTGTCTCTCTGAGGGTATTGGTGGTGGCGGCCGCGGGGTGCTAAGGGATTCCATGTCGAGTTCACCTTGTCGGTTTCTCAACATCTAACCACGTTGGTCGGTTTGTCTTTCGCGCATGCGCGACTCAATGCATTTTTATTATTATTAACTAATTAATTTATTTATTTCTCCAAGGTTTCTTATCTATAGATAAAATGTGCTCTCAATGTGGGAGAAAAATCCAATTCTGGGAGGAGTTGGTGGTCGACATTATGTAATTTTGTAAAATGCTGCGTGACCTTGACATTTCCGCTTTTCTTTTTGGCAAACTCTTTCCCGTGTTGTGTGCATTCTCCTTTCTGTCTATTCACAATTCGAAAGGGAATCGGTTTGTGACCGGATGTGACACTCTCGTAAACTGAACTTGCGGTAAATATGTGTCACAAAAATTCTTCCGTGTTGGAAGTAGTTCCATCTTCCAGCATGATACATGAGAGTTTTAAATGGATTCAAAAGACTAGAGTTTGATGTGGAAATAATGTGACACCTCAAAGAATTATGTACACAAGAAAAGAGTGTGTCACGCTTACGAGAAGTTTGAAAACCTTTCAGTACCACAAAAAAGATTCTATACATTTATTTGGGTTTAGTACAAACCGCGTAAAAAGGTCAGTTTCATGTCATTAACTGGGATTCCCGCATACGTGTGTCACATTCTTTCGTGATGATGAGTTTGCAATTGACCTAAAAAACTGTATGAAATACTGTACTTTGTGACTTTATGAAAGATAAAAAAACTATTTGAGGGATGAATTTTTTTGACCCACATTTACTGGAAGTCTAGTTGACGGAATATTACTACAGAGAATCGTGGTTTGTTTTAATTCTGAAGAACTGTATGGGAATTTTTTTTGTCGTACTGAAAGTACTGTTGGCGGAATATCACTAAAAGTTTTGGACCTTATTTTGCGTTTTGTAGTATTTCTGTATATAATATACTTTGCGTCATGCTAGCAATTGTTAAAACTTTCTCTGGACAGAATAATTACTGGGGTTTACTGTAAGTTTAGTTCATGGGTTTTCACTGTAAACCTGAACAAGACCCAATGAACTGTATGAAATAATTTTTGACACGCTGAAAAATATTCAAGTTGCACTTGGAATAGTTGATGTAGTAAACATTTATTGTATATCTGTCTGCCGGAATATCACTGTAAACACTCTGAACTTTTTTTATGCGGTTTGTGGTAACCCCAACAAAACCATGAATGTTACAGTGAATAACAGTAGCGAAAGTTATAATAACTAACTCACCGTTTCGTCGTATTTAAGGGGAGTCATCCCCGGGTTGTCGTGTGCCATTCTAGAGATCACTCACTCAATCTCAGTGGCGTATTCAGAATCTGAAAAAGAAAGCGAAATGAATTAATTAGGATGAAGAGACTGTTATTTGTGACAGGTGCCCCCACCTTTCTTTCTTGTTCATCGGCGTCGACAGCTACGGCGATTATTTTTATCGCGGCGGTTAACCGCGAAGTTTGATTTTGGCACATACGCCACATCATTATTAACGCGTTTAGGATATGGGTCACGTGATCGCTTAGTAGCTTACTATTTTCTTGCTTTAATTGTCGTCTGTTGTTTGTTTTGTGTCAGCCATTCTTGAGTAGTAGTTTAAGGGGTTTTTGAATTTCCGTTAAGCCTCTTTAGGCGTCATTGTTTCAGAAGGTGATTCAAGTGTATGGTAGTCAGACAGGAAAGCTTGATCGAAAAACCGGATATCAAGGATAGTTTTATGATAACAATGCCTCTCACTGATAACACGATAACACGAGCTCGCATTCTCTCTGATGAATGATGACTTAATTAACATATCAACGTGATACATGTGAAACAAAAAATTTTTTTATGTAAAAATATATTATATATTGTTATAAATTAACTTCATTTCATAAATGTTGCACACTTTATTAGATGTACTCACTTCTTCAAAAACCGGGTTCATAAATATTGCAGACTACCTTGAATATTTTATTTCATAAATATTGCACACTGCATTGGAGAACTGGTTTGATTAATATTGCACACCGTCTTGGAAGATTTTTTTCAAAAATAGTGCACTTCGCGTTAGAGGACTTAATTCATAAATATTGCACACTGCATTGGAATACTCATTTCATAAATATTGCACACCCTATTCGATGTATTCTCTTCATAAATATTGTACACTGTGTTGGAGAACTCATTTCATAAGTATTGCACACACTACCTTGATGAACTGGCTTCATAAATATCGCACACCGTCTGAAGACTGTATTCAAAAATAGTGAACACTACCTGGGATGACTTATTTCATAAATATTGCACACTGTCTTGCATGTGTCAGCACTCACCACCTAAAGGTACACCGAATTGAGTCAGTAACCGGATGTTCAAAACTTCACCAGCTTTCATCCGTCTTAGAATTGAATAACATCGATGGCGTCACACGAATGTCGAATCGGTTTTTCCGGACAGGAAGTCGCCTGTTTGATTGGCACCTCCACGAAAGTTCGAAATCGTCAAAGGCTGACGAACCTTGTCAGCTCTGTAATTATAAACAATTATGTCGGATTGTTTTTGCGTCAAAAACAGGAAAACAACAGCAAAAGGATCAAAGACGGCAAACTGTAATCAGAGGAATCATCCATCTTCGTTGTCCTCCTCCTGCTCCTTTTCTTTGGGACGGAGGGGGAGAGGGTGGGCCATTTCTTTGTCAAGATGTCGGTTTCTAGAATCGACGATTGACGTTACGCCCGAGGTTATGATGAATGTCATCATCATGTTAGAAGGAATATTCGGACGATTTATTGGAATTCTTCGGTGGTAATGTCAGGTACCTGCGGCACCTTCTTTGTAATCTCTGTTAGAATCATCCACACGGGGTTCGTCTTGTCTTGTCTTTACTTTCATTATTCCCTTTCTCGGAAGCTGACGTCAGTTTCTTTTTTTGGCATATTGGCTGTTTGACATTTTCTTCCTTCTTCTCAAATCTTTGTTGTCTTGGAAGGACTTCCAGAATTTTTTTAGGTCCTAAACCTGTTTCCGCTGATTTTTGTTGTCTTCTTTTCCTCATCTCTTTCTCTTTTGTACGGTTTGGTAAGTTGGTTAATCGTTTGGAAAATAGCTTCCGAACAAAACTTGCGTGTTGATAGCCGTTGAACTATACTAGTCATTGTCCGGTGATGGCTGACAGTTTGTAAAATATTCGAAGACCTACAAGCACTTCACTACGGTCAGTTGACCGCAATTTTGTTTTTGTACAAATCTCGACTCTTCATTTCCCACTTATAACCTTTTTGGTTTTTGTATTTGCCTTTACAGTATGATACTGTACAATTGGGTTAGGTCTTAAAACTGTTCTTGGAACTAATTACAAATCTGTCTTCTGTCTCCTAAGGTGGCTGCATCCTAGTCCCTTTCAAACTTTATAACACAGTAACAAGCTGAACTTCAGTGTACAGAACTTCTTCTTTCACATATATTGCACACTGTCTTGGAGAGCTTATCTAAAAATTATGCATACTGCCAAAGAGAACTCATTCAGTAAATGTTCTACACTCTACAATGCATTCACTTCATAAATATTGCACACAGCCTTGGAGAAATGGCTTCATTAATATTACACACGGTGTCGTAGGAATCGTTTCATAATTATTGCACATCATTTTGAAGAATTTATTTCTGAACACTGTTGATAGGTTCTTGATTGTAACGGTTACATATTGACTGTCCGTTCCTTTCATAAATATTGCACATTTTGACGAAAAATTCATTTTATAAATATTGTTATCTGTCTTCAAGTAGTCGTTTCATAAATATTGCACGCTTTTTTGAGGAATTTATTTGTTCAATATCACACACAATCTTGCTGGTGTCAGGAATTATATCAACTACAGCGAAAACTGACGTCAGAGTACACGTGTTAGTTAAAGTCATCACTTTGAGTTAGTTATAATTGTTTTAAAATCCAACGACTGAGTTTTCTAGAATATTCTACAACCATAAATTAATCATCTGGTCGATGAATTGTCCCCTTCGGTACATGTGACGATATTCAAATCAGGTTTAGAAGCTCCCGAACAAACGGACGACGATGACACGGACAACGTCCATTTTGGTTTTTATCATTCTTACGACAAATTTCCCAGGAACTCTCACCTCGTGACGTATCGTCTTGTGTGCCGTTCTCAAGGACACGCAAGAACGAGTTTCTTTATAGGATCGCTGAAACCTTGTCGGGACGACGATTGCATAATTTAATAAAATGATCAGAGGATCGTTTTTGCGAATTAGGTTCTCCTTCCGTTTGACTGATTCCGTAATATAAATTATTTCACTTTATTTGCCACGAATCGGTTCTGAACACACGAAAATTGCGTAATGGCGACCTTGACTTTGAAAACTGTTTGAAAAAAATTTTTTTCTGGTATAAATCGGTTCAACGTTTTTTCATTTTCCCTTCGTTACTTTTACAGACGAATTTGATTACAATAAAATTGTTTTCTCTAACAAAGAGAGAGAGAGAGATTTAAAAAGCGATAAAGATAATAATGATAATAATCGCCTACGCAAAGACACGTGATCAGAGACGGTTAACTTGAACAAAAGGAAAAAAATTCGTTTTTGACAAATTCGTGTCTTCTCACGGAATCAAAGAGAGAGAGAGAGAGAGCATGATACCAAAAATTTCTTCTGGAACATTTTTCACACTCTAACGATTTTCAGTTAAAACAAAAATGGCGAACTGAACAATTGTTCTAGAAACAGATGACGAAAATTTCTAAACACAAAAAAAATCATCTCACGTTTCCGCTTTTCCCCAAATTGTCAAATTGTACTTACGCTCAATAGAGAAACAATTAAAACAATAAAAATTATCGTTGTTATAATTATTTTTAATGTTGAGACTGGTGATAAAATGGTAACACCATCGAACGCGACAAAAGTTAGGCTGAGATTAGTCAAAAATGAATTAGCAGGTTGATTATGACAATTCACGGGGTTTCGATGTTGCTATTTGAGTCCCTTTAGGCCCTTCCTCCTCTCCTCCCGGTTGCAAATTAGGTCTGTTTAGAGACAGGTGGTGTGGATGTAGACATGCTGTCTGGGAAACGGAAAATGACGGTTGACGGTGTTAAGAAGGAAGTAGGTGGCGATGAGAAGAGAAGGGTGCCTAAAGCTCAGTTATGGCTGTTGTTGTCAAGCTGTTGGTTTGATTATGTCGATTTGTATGCCTTTTCCTAGATTTTGTGTCATTTTTGTGATACGTCATCAGTTTGCGTCATTGTGTTAGTACGTCATGAATTCAGAGTAATTTAACAGGTCGTATGTGGCTTGAGGACATTTGAGAATGGTGTTGACTTCTCTCTCTCTCCTCATTTACTTCTACTTTTTCTCTCTCTCCTTCATTTTTTATCTTTTTCCTCTGTCTCTCTTCCTGTCTGTCTATGTCTCTATCTTTATCTCTCTTTTCTTATGATTCTTTTCTCTCCCATTACATTTCATTTCCCTTTTTCATTATCTTCTTATTTTTTTCTCTTTCTTTCTCATTCTCTTTCTATCACTCTCTCTCTTTCTTTTTCCTGTATTTCATTCTCTGTATCTCTCTTTTTGAACTATTCTCCCTCTATACCCATCTTCCTATTTCTTTTTCTTTTCATCTGCTTTACCTTTTTCTCTCCTTCATATATCTTTTCTCATTCTCTTTCCATTGTATGGATCTTTTATTGATTTTCTTCTCTCTCTCCTTTTCCCGAGTTTCTCACTCACATTTCATTATTTTTATTCTTTTTGCGTTCGTTCTTTATTTTCTTTTTCTTTGTCTTGATCCTCGATTCTTTTTCTCATTCTTTTTCCATATTTATGCCTTCTTCCTATATGATTGATTTTTCTTTGTATTTGACATCCCTGTTTCTCATTTTCTTCTCTCTTCCTTTCTATCCAATCTCTCTTCTTCCCTGTTTGATTCTCTTTCTTTCTGTTTTTAGATTTTTCTTTTTATTTTTCTCTTCCATTTCTTTTTCTTCTTTTTTCTTTCTCTTTATATTCTTTTTCTTTTTTTGTATCCTCATTTTGTTTTTCTTTGTCTATTTTTCTTTTTCTTTTTTCTCTCACTCTTAACTCTAATAATCTACTTCGTTATTCCTTTTCCTAACCTTTTTCTTCCTGACCCATTTTCCAAACACAATTCTCAATAACTTATCCATTTAAACATCATCCCATAAACCATTTTCATAATTACCGAAACTAAAAAAGTCACGGAACAAAAAACAAGATACTTGTCACCCGAAAAGCTTTTAACACAGAAAAAAAGTTGTGGAAACTTTTTAAAAATCTGTCCTAATTGAAATTTTTACAAAATTAGGCTTCAACGAAAGCTCTGATAAGAATAACGACGAGATTACTGAACACAATACGAGGAAACAAAAATCTCCGTTGGAATTAGAATAATCAACAACATAAATCTGAAATTTGATTGATTATTTTAAAATTTACGTGGTGTATCAAATTTAGAAAAATCAGAAAATGGACAAGAGTCAGGGTCGTAAACCTTGGAGAGAGATTTTTAAGGGTAATCACCTAATTACCAGACAAAGGGGTGAATGAAAAGTCTAAAACAAATCTTTTTTCTGAAATTGGAACTGAGAATCTGGAATGGGAAGCTGATGGTTGGGAGGTAGACAGACGGACAGACAGACACCTTAAACCAGAAGAAATAGAAAATATTTACCGTGTGATTGATGGAAGATTCGATATACAAACAGAGTTTTCGTCGTCCGGAAAAATCCACGAGTACTGATAATTGTTTAATGAGAAACCCGTAATCTCGGTTAACCGCCAAACGAATTCAATTCATCGAAATCGATGTCTCGAATGTTTCGAGTTTCGAATGTTGAAGCGGAAGCGCACGCGCATCCGAAATTTCTCCAACTGGGTGATGTTGCTCGTCTATCTTTAATAAAAAAAATTTTGTTTGTTTTCGTTTTTTCGATTTTACCTAAATGTTATAGTTATATATGTAGCCTTATACTTATATACAGTTTATAATAAAGTAATAATAATAATAATATTAATATTACCCCGAAATTTGACGACTTTGGAGACACTACCCGCTGTCTTTAGAAAAATTTTGTTTTGCTTTCGTTTTTTCAATTATAGTTCCATGTTATGGTTATTTATAGGTGTTATAGTTTTATATAGGTCTACTTATAGACACATTATAGTTTAATAATAATAATAATAGTGATACATTATTTTGTTGGATTGGAAGATGGTACTTTTCTATATTTTAAAGAAAAGTTTTTTGTTGCCGTTTTTTTGGGCTGTAGTTTCACGTTATAGTTATAGATGCAGTTATACAGTTAAAGAATTTTTACAGTATAATTATAATGTATTACTCCCCAAATTTGTTGAACTGGAAGATGCTATCCGTTTCTCTTTAAAAAAGCTTTTTTTGTCTCAGTTATATATGTAGTTATTTAGTTGTAGTTATAGACACGATATAGTATAATAATAATTATTATCGTTACCCCCAAAATTAGTCGGATTGGGTGATGCTACCCGTCTATCTTTAAAAAAAATTTTTTTGCTTTCATTTTTGTTTCCGTTCGAGTTATAGCTACTCACAATAGTTGTTAACTTGTTATAGTATAATAAAAATTTTTTTTGTAATTATATATTGAGAACCGAAAAGTAAGTGGAGAAGAATATATTACCCGCAAATATATTCTAGGTTCCAAATTTTTGGGTTGGACTTTGTCGAACTGGGAAATACTACTCGTCTGTCTTTAACAGAATTTTGTTTGGTTTTCGATTATACTTACGTGTTATAGTTATAGATGTACATATGTATATCTATAGTTATAGACACGTTATAGCATAATGTAATATATTACCCTTTATTTAGCCATTACCAATTACAATTAACAAATCATCAACTAGACACCACAAGCAACAACTTATACAGATAACTCAATACACAGTATAACAAGTCTAACAAACAAGCTCAATACTGCTAACAATCATCAAGAATCCTGTTACACTGTACTGTAGGCTTTACTCCAACACCAAAGATGTTATAAATTATTGTGAAATGTTACCGTACCTGTACTGTTCGCTCCTCGATTTAAATAGAACTTGGACCTGTGTCTGCCTTTCTTTTATAATTTACATACAGATGCGTGGGTAGTGTTTCAGGTTCAAGTTCAGGCTGAGAGTAATTTTCAAAATGACGACATTTCTCAGGACACTGTGACCTCAGGTTTTTTTGTTATTTTTCTGTACATATTACATAACAGAGAATCGCGGTACAAAATCTATACAGTGGCAATTTTTTAAAATCATTTTTTGAAACAAGGGGGCTGGAGTTGGGGTTTAGTATAGTGTTCGAACCCTCCTCTCACGTTTTTTGAAATACTGTATTGTATGTTTGATTTACTGTATAGTACTGTTTAGGATGTATTGTATAACTCGGTATAGCCGATTAAACTGTATATTTTGGGGCCAAAGCCCGAGGTCCAACGCCAGGGGGATGTGGCCTAGGTCGAGAAAGATGACCAAAGTCGGACATACTTCAAACAACCTGGTCTGTTTTACTTAGGCTGGTTATTTCGCAAAGCGGCCGTGGTGCACATGTTTAAATTTTTTTCTTCTTAGAAATTTAAATTTTCCCGAAATAAATGTTTTTAAAAGCCGTCAAATAAATAATTCTGTCTTGTTGCGAAAAAAAAACGATGACCGGTCTGGGAATTTGAAATTTTCGCCATCATTTCGCAATTGAATCGGCCTCCTAGATTTGTGCAAAACCAGGTTGCAAATTGTTTTTTCGGATTGTTTGAATCCAGTTTGAAGTCGGAGGGAATGTGAGTTTTAAAGAGAACCTGTACTCACTGTACGGTTATATAAATGAAGATGTAAAAAGACGTTTAGCCCCATTCCCAGGAACTGATATATAAATATTTCAACTGGTGTTTGATAATTAATGTGCATCACTTTTGAAATAAAATGCTTCAAGAGTGCAATACTTCTGATATGAATGCCTTCTGAGTGAGCATTATTTTTTAAATATATTCTTCATGGAAGTGTGCAATACTTTTGAAATTAGTTCTTCGTAAGTATGTTCAATATTTTTGACATGAATTCTCGGTGAAAGTGTGCAATACTTTTGAAATGAATTCCCTATAGGAGTGTAAAATTCATGAAATAGATTCCTTACAAAACTGTGCAACATTTATGGAAGGGACTTCCTACGAAATTAGTGCGCTTTACTTTGAAGTGAATTCATTATTAAAATGTGCAATACTTGTGAAATGAATTCTTGAGGAGTGCGCACTACTTTTGAAACGAAGTACTCTTGAAGTGTACATCAGTTACCAGAAAATAATTTTACTCGAGAGTTTTTATTTGGTAACACTTTCTTCTTCCTCATAAGACTGTGCATTATTTTTGAAATGACCCCTTAAATTGATGTAATACTTTCAAAGGGAATTTTTGGTAGTTTGGTTGTAATCACGATGCAAGCTTTTGGTTTAAGTGCACTCTTTTAACTAAAGTCTTTTTCATTTCATAAATGTTGCACACCGCCTTGAAGGGCTCATTTCATAAATATTGCACAGTCTCTTGTTGAAAGACACTTTCCACAAGCACACTAGAAAGTGTGCAGTATTTATGAAATACACACTTCAACAGATTGTGAAATATTACCAACACAATAGTTGATAGAGTTGTCTTAAAAATGACTAAATAATTATTAATATAATTCCCATTTTTAGCTTATGCGAAACGAAAATCTCATTAAAAATAACCTTCAATTCTTCATTTCATAACTACTGCACTCAGTCCTGAAGGACTAATTTCATAAATATTGCACAGTTTCATTGCTGAAAGACAATTCCTAGAATGTGTGCAATATTTATGAAACGAAAAGTCTAACAGACTAGAAAATTATGAACAGAATATTTGATCTGGTTTCTTTTAAAAATGACAACTTGTAAGAAATTCTATGCTTAGCTTAGCTTATGGGACCCTTATAGGTCTCATTGCTGATTAAAACGGTCAGCCGTTCTTGGAGAAACTAGTAATCGGGTTTAGTTTTCTAGAATCCCAAAGATAATCTGAGGGAAACAATCGTCGGTAGATAAAATCTGGCGAGAAGACAACTTGTTTCAAATCTAATCAGCTGTTACACGACAGGTATGCGAGCTTTCGTAGGGAATCACGTGATCGTAAAATGACCGTTCCGCTAGCCGCCAACATTTTTTATTGTTGTTTGTCTATTTATTTATTTATTTTGTTTTCGAACGTTGCCTTGTTTTGTTGAATGCATCTAAAAACACTGTTCTTTGGTGTTATGATATTTATAAACCAAAAACCTAGGGCCCTGCTGATTGAATCAGGTTTTGAGAGATGGGAGGACGAGGAGAGGGGGTTCGGGTGGTAGGTGTTGGGTTGCACAACTCATCCGAAGGAAAGGAAGATTTGAGTCTTCGGAAATGTTCCAAAAAGAGGGAATAATACCATAATTGCATCAGCCATCGAAGGAAATTTTCACAAAAATTGGAAAACCATAAATCCGTTGTAATTGCAGCATAATTGTCAGCGTACAAACATTTTCCATGACACCCAACAGTCTCACTCGAGTTTAAACGACTGCAAACGGTGATAATAATATTCAAGGTGAAAAAGTTTGAAAAGAGTGTTGCAAAGATGCGAAAGACTTTATTTCTTGTACCAAGATGGCGTCCAAAACATTGTCCAGGATATGGGTTATCAAAAGTCTTAATAGGATGATCTAATTAGCTAATTAGCCATTACGGTTTGACGTAGTTTGATTTCTAAGTATTCAATACCCATCTCTCTCTCTCTTTCCCACGGTGTATTTTCTATCTGGTACCGATTTGTTTTGACCTGCTACCTGGATTTAAATTTCAACGCTTTGATGACGTCACGAATGAGACATGGCGCAACTTGTGCACACGTCTTGAAGTCATAACCCATAAGTTAAGCTTTCCCCAATCGAATGAACAAAAATTTAAAGACAAACCTAACTGATATCTGTTATTGTTGTTGTTATGGTTATCATCACCACCGGAACGAGTTGTTGCTTACGAGTGATCTCTTTTTCTGTTCTTTCTGTCCTCCCTCTAATTAAAATTCCCGGAGTCATAATGGACCTGACAGATAGCGAGGGTACTGGTGTCATCTTTCAATCTGGTCAACCTCTTTTTACCAGGAACTAAGGAATGTTTACAGAGACTCTGATTAACTTCTTAGTCCTTAATCGAAGTTATGACATTTAAGCGTAAATTTATACCCAATTTATACTTTAATAGAATTATAATCTTGCCAAAACTACAATTTATGTGCAGACATGTACACAACATTAACTCAAAAATGAAAGTGCATTAATGAAATGAATTCCTTTCAATAGGGTACAGTATTTTAATTCTTTCTGCTATAAAAGTTGGAGACAATGTACAATTAAGAAACAAATGAAATCAACGAAAAAGTCGAAAGAAATTTTTTTGAGCAGTTGTGCAGTATTTATGAAATGAATTTTGTACATGTTCGTGCAGTGTTTTGTGAGGAATCTGTTTCAAAAATCATGCACATTTGCGGAGGACATAAGTGTACGGTATTTATGAAATGAATTTTCCTGCAGTGTGCAATATTTATGAAAATAGTTCTATTCTCTCGACTTTCGGATTGAAAATCACGCGAAAGCGCAGCCCATCGGTTCGTGGTTGCTGATTAATTTCAGATAAAACCTTTATCTCTATTTGTAGAGATACGATTCCAAGATATAGAAATTATACTATCATCATTGTAGTCATAAGATTATACAAAAAGAAATTAGTGGAAAGAGGTTCAAGGAAAGAAAACAAAAACAAAGGCAGGTGCACATCAAATTCGCGTATCAAACCAAGTGTTGAGTTAGTGTCACCTTTCGAGCGCACAAGTCTTTATGAATTTAAAAAACTATAAAAATTCTAAAATTAAAATTTAAAAATAAAAATGTCACGGATCGATAATATAAAAATAAAAAAATTTAGAGGTTCACTTGCGTCCTTGAGGAATGATTGATAGGTCACATCAGTGATTTTAGCGACACTTAAGAACAAAAAACATTTTGCGGAAAAGTGATTTCAAGAACACTTGCTCACTTCTGTTTACTGATATTTATACTGACATACTGGCAACTCTTAACCCCTCCTATGCATACTAAAGTAATCATCGATCAGTAAATAAATAAATAATTTTAAAAAAGTAACGGATTCATTAATAAATAAATAACATGCAATGAAATGAACGATAAACGACATATTTGTCAATGTACAGGATGGCCAAAATCAGCGCAAGATCTGAATTTGCCGCCATTTTAGCAACAAAATTGTTGGCAACTCTGGAAAAGAACAATTCGACAGTCATGAGTTTAGTATTAGTAAAAGTAGATAAAAAATTAGAATAAAATAGAACAAAAAATTTTTAGTCTTTAAATCCTTGGCACTCAAACTGCGACCCACCAAGCTCTACTAAGTGACCCAGTGGCCCAGTGGAAACCGACGGAGTGAAAATTTGTGAAAGGTTGAATGCCCATTGTTAAGTCTGAACCATAGAGCCTGTACGAAAATGTTCGGGCCCGTGCTCAGAAACTGCTGACATTGTTTGCCTCAACATATCTTTGAGGCAATATACAGAAAATACTAACAGAAACAGACTGATAGATGTACATACAGATGATGCCCTGAGAGTGGACTGTATACTAGGAACCCGGACTTTGTAAAGATTCCTGTAATTTTTGGTAAATCCTGTGGCCCAGTTACAATGGAAATTTGGCTCTGGACGGAAAAAGCTTGAGTACCAAGGCTTTAAATTATTATTTTTTTCAGAGTTGCCAACAATTTACTGCAAAATGGCGGCAAATTCAAATGTTGCGTTTATTTTGGACCACCCTATATTACCTCTCTTATTATTTTGGTTATTTTTCCGCTGGATTTTTCATAATAACGCACACAAACACCGAGAACCATGCTAGCGGTGGG
>JADMLL010000012.1:2238099-2279025 GCA_016920875.1 Columbicola columbae
ACTTGGACCTGTGTCTGCTTTCTTTTATAATCTACATACAGATGCGTGGGTAGTGTTTCAGGTTCAAGTTCAGGCTGAGAGTAATTTTCAAAATGACGACATTTCTCAGGACACTGTGACCTCAGGTTTTTTTGTTATTTTTCTGTACATATTACATAACAGAGAATCGCGGTACAAAATCTATACAGTGGCAATTTTTAAATCATTTTTGAAACAAGGGGGGGGGCTGGAGTTGGGGTTTAGTATAGTGTTCGAACCCTCCTCTCACGTTTTTTGAAATACTGTATTGTATGTTTGATTTACTGTATAGTACTGTTTAGGATGTATTGTATAACTTGGTATAGCCGATTAAACTGTATATTTTGGGGCCAAAGCCCGAGGTCCAACGCCAGGGGATGTGGCCTAGGTCGAGAAGGATGACCAAAGTCGGACATACTTCAAACAACCTGGTCTGTTTTACTTAGGCTGGTTATTTCGCAAAGCGGCCGTGGTGCACATGTTTAAATTTTTTTCTTCTTAGAAATTTAAATTTTCCCGAAATAAATGTTTTTAAAAGCCGTCAAATAAATAATTCTGTCTTGTTGCGAAAAAAAAACGATGACCGGTCTGGGAATTTGAAATTTTCGCGCCATCATTTCGCAATTGAATCGGCCTCCTAGATTTGTGCAAAACCAGGTTGCAAATTGTTTTTTCGGATTGTTTGAATCCAGTTTGAAGTCGGAGGGAATGTGAGTTTTAAAGAGAACCTGTACTCACTGTACGGTTATATAAATGAAGATGTAAAAAGACGTTTAGCCCCATTCCCAGGAACTGATATATAAATATTTCAACTGGTGTTTGATAATTAATGTGCATCACTTTTGAAATAAAATGCTTCAAGAGTGTGCAATACTTCTGATATGAATGCCTTCTGAGTGAGCATTATTTTTAAATATATTCTTTATGGAAGTGTGCAATACTTTTGAAATGAGTTCCCTATAGAGTGTAAAATTCATGAAATAGATTCCTTACAAAACTGTGCAACATTTATGAAGGGACTTCCTGCAAGAAATTAGTGCGCTTTACTTGAAGTGAATTCATTATTAAAATGTGCAATACTTGTGAAATGAATTCTTGAGGAGTGCGCACTACTTTTGAAACGAAGTACTCTTGAAGTGTACATCAGTTACCAGAAAAGAATTTTACTCGAGAGTTTTTATTTGGTAACACTTTCTTCTTCCTCATAAGACTGTGCATTATTTTTGAAATGACCCTTAAATTGATGTAATACTTTCAAAGGGAATTTTTGTTAGCTTGGTTGTAATCACGATGCAAGCTTTTGGTTTAAGTGCACTATTTTAACTAAAGTCTTTTTTATTTCATAAATATTGCACAGTCTCTTGCTGAAAGACACCTCCCAGTAAGTGTGCAGTATTTATGAAATACGTACAATGGAGTAGTGAATATTATGTACAGAATACTTGATGGAGTTGTCTAATGATGACATTTGATAAATTCCATGTTTAGCTTATGCGAACCCAATCAAACCAAAATTTCATTAAAGGTAACCTTTGTTTTATAAATATTGCCTCCTTCTTGGAGGGCTTATTTCATATATATTGCACAGTCTCTTGTTGAAAGACACTTCCCAGAAGTACGCTAGAAAGTGTGCAGTATTTATGAAATACACACTTCAACAGACTGTGGAAATATTACCAACACAATAGTTGATACAGTTGTCTTAAAAATGACTAAATAATTATTAATATAACTCCCATGTTTAGCTTATGCGAAACGAAACGAAAATCTCGTTAAAAATAACCTTCAATTCATTTCATAACTATTGCTCTCAGTCCTGAAGGACTCATTTCATAAATATTGCACAGTTTCATTGCTGAAAGACAATTCCTAGAATGTGCAATATTTATGAAACGAAAAGTCTAACAGACTAGAAAATTATGAACAGAATATTTGATCTGGTTTCTTTTAAAAATGACAACTTGTAAGAAATTATATGCTTAGCTTATGGGACTTAGGTCTCATTGCTGATTAAAACGGTCAGCCGTTCTTGGAGAAACTAGTAATCGGGTTTAGTTTTCTAGAATCCCAAAGATAATCTGAGGGAAACAATCGTCGGTAGATAAAATCTGGCGAGAAGACAACTTGTTTCAAATCTAATCAGCTGTTACACGACAGGTATGCGAGCTTTCGTAGGGAATCACGTGATCGTAAAATGACCGTTCCGCTAGCCGCCAACATTTTTTATTGTTGTTTGTCTATTTATTTATTTATTTTGTTTTCGAACGTTGCCTTGTTTTGTTGAACGCATCTAAAAACACAGTTCTTTGGTGTTATGATATTTATAAACCAAAAACCTAGGCCCTGCTGATTGAATCAGGTTTGAGAGATGGGAGGACGAGGAGAGGGGGTTCGGGTGGTAGGTGTTGGGTTGCACAACTCATCCGAAGGAAAGGAAGATTTGAGTCTTCGGAAATGTTCCAAAAAGAGGGAATAATACCATAATTGCATCAGCCATCGAAGGAAATTTTCACCAAAAAATTGGAAAACCATAAATCCGTTGTAATTGCCAGCATAATTGTCAGCGTACAAAACATTTTCCATGACACCCAACAGTCTCACTCGAGTTTAAACGACTGCAAACGGTGATAATAATATTCAAGGTGAAAAGTTTGAAAAGAGTGTTGCAAAGATGCGAAAGACTTTATTTCTTGTACCAAGATGGCGTCCAAAACATTGTCCAGGATATGGGTTATCAAAAGTCTTAATAGGATGATCTAATTAGCTAATTAGCCATTACGGTTTGACGTAGTTTGATTTCTAAGTATTCAATACCCATCTCTCTCTCTCTTTCCCACGGTGTATTTTCTATCTGGTACCGATTTGTTTTGACCTGCTACCTGGATTTAAATTTCAACGCTTTGATGACGTCACGAATGAGACATGGCGCAACTTGTGCACACGTCTTGAAGTCATAACCCATAAGTTAAGCTTTCCCCAATCGAATGAACAAAAATTTAAAGACAAACCTAACTGATATCTGTTATTGTTGTTGTTATGGTTATCATCACCACCGGAACGAGTTGTTGCTTACGAGTGATCTCTTTTTCTGTTCTTTCTGTCCTCCCTCTAATTAAAATTCCCGGAGTCATAATGGACCTGACAGATAGCGAGGGTACTGGTGTCATCTTTCAATCTGGTCAACCTCTTTTTACCAGGAACTAAGGAATGTTTACAGAGACTCTGATTAACTTCTTAGTCCTTAATCGAAGTTATGACATTTAAGCGTAAATTTATACCCAATTTATACTTTAATAGAATTATAAATCTTGCCAAAACTACAATTTATGTGCAGACATGTACACAACACACTCCAAATGAAAGTGTGCAATATTAATGAAATGAATTCCTTTCAATAGGGTACAGTATTTATGAAATTAATTCTTCTATAAAAGTTGGAGACAGTGTGCAATATTTTTGAAATGAGAGCTTCTTGAGATTCTGAAATATACTTTAAATATATTCTTTATGAGCCTGTGCATTACTTTTGAAATGAGTTGTTCACGAATATATTTTTAAAGTGTAAGCTTCATGAGATTTTTTATTTCTTCTTGAATAAAATTTTAATGAGTGTGAATTACTTTTGAAATGAATTCTTCGTCAGTTTGTGCAATATTTCTGAAATGAATAGTTTAAGACAATGTGTAATAATTAAGAAACAAATGAAATGAACGAAAATTAATGAAATTTTTTGTGAGCAGTTGTGCAGTATTTATGAAATGAATTTTGTACATGTTCGCGCAGTTTTTGTGAGGAATCTGTTTCAAAAATCATGCACATTTGCGGAGGACATAAGTGTACGGTATTTATGAAATGAATTTTCCTGCAGTGTGCAATATTTATGAAAATAGTTCTATTCTCTCGACTTTCGGATTGAAAATCACGCGAAAGCGCAGCCCATCGGTTCGTGGTTGCTGATTAATTTCAGATAAAACCTTTATCTCTATTTGTAGAGATACGATTCCAAGATATAGAAATTATACTATCATCATTGTAGTCATAAGATTATACAAAAAGAAATTAGTGGAAAGAGGTTCAAGGAAAGAAAACAAAAACAAAGGCAGGTGCACATCAAATTCGCGTATCAAACCAAGTGTCGAGTTAGTGTCACCTTTCGAGCGCACAAGTCTTTATGAATTTAAAAAACTATAAAAATTCTAAAATTAAAATTTAAAAATAAAAATGTCACGGATCGATAATATAAAAATAAAAAAATTTAGAGGTTCACTTGCGTCCTTGAGGAATGATTGATAGGTCACATCAGTGATTTTAGCGACATGAACAAAAACATTTTGCGGAAAAGTGATTTCAAGAACACTTGCTCACTTCTGTTTACTGATATTTATACTGACATACTGGCAACTGTTAACCCCTT
Organism: Columbicola columbae; assembly: GCA_016920875.1. Taxonomy (NCBI): domain Eukaryota; kingdom Metazoa; phylum Arthropoda; class Insecta; order Psocodea; family Philopteridae; genus Columbicola; species Columbicola columbae. The sequence goes on from JADMLL010000012.1 coordinate 2,242,532, forward strand.
CTATGCATACTAAAGTAATCATCGATCAGTAAATAAATAAATAATTTTAAAAAGTAACGGATTCATTAATAAATAAATAACACGCAATGAAATGAACGATAAACGACATATTTGCCAACATACAGGATGGCCAAAATCAGTCCAAGATCTGAATTTACAGCCATTTTAGCAACAAAATTGTTGACAACTGTGGAAAAGAACAAATCGACAGTCGTGAGTTTAGTATTAGTAAAAGTAGACAAAAGATTGGAATAAAATTGGAAACAAAATACTGTATGCTTGGAAATCCGGACTTGTAAAAAATTCCTGTAATTTTTGGTAAATCCTGTGGCCCAGTTGCAATGGTCACAATGGAAATTTGATCCGGGACGGAAAAAACTTGCGTACCAAGGCTTTGAATTATTTTTCAGAGTTGCCAACAATTTACTGCAAAATGGCGGCAAATTCAAATGTTGCGTTTATTTTGGACCACCCTATATTACCTCTCTTATTATTTTGGTTATTTTTCCGCTGGATTTTTCATAAATAATGCACACAAACACCGAGAACCATGCTAGCGGTGGGCAAACTCGTCATTTAAAAAGAGAGAAATTGGTTGGGAAAAAGTCGAAGGAAGTATCTAGAAGCGAACGGTTGGTCAGTAGGCCAAAGATCTGAATGCGGAGATGACGTAGTGGAACAGCTGGTAAGAAGGAGCAGAGAGGTTCAAAGGCAAGCTTCCCCTGTACCTACAAAAGCATACTAAAGGGAAACTTCTTGAAAGAAAAGCTCGTAAAGGGTTCCAGGGAAATATACTGGCAGTAAAAGAATGTATAAAAATGAAAATTTGAAATTACATGTTCACCTTTCGCCATTTTATACAAATATATATTATATTATTATTGTATTACTTAAACTATAATTGTCGTTCCGGCAAATGTTTACAAAGGTTCGGTCAATTTTATACTGAAATCTGAGGTCATGCTCAGACACACATTCGAACTGCATATGACCTGCACCATTTGTACAGTTTAGGTTGGAATCAAGGCACCAGTCGGGTTCTGTTAAATGAAACTTTCGCAGATAACTGTTTTAGGTTAACTTACAGTTTATGAAATAAAACTTGGTATCATGTCTAGATAAAGATAATATTTAGTTAATTAGTAATGCTCCTGTACTAAGCTATTCGTGGAAGAGCCACACTTTGATCTATGACATCTCCTTAACACTAGAAAGAGCGAAGCTTTCGTGATCCTATACTTAGCACACCCATGAATCAGTCAAAATAACTTCTTGGGGCAGTTTACTGTTAATTTTCGTATTTAAAACACAATCAAATAAAATAAAACAAATAACAATAAACAATAATTTATCTAGAGGACTGCCACGATTTCAGGGATACCAAATAAAAACAAAAAAAATTTCCGATGAGCTTTCAATCAGTTTAAAAATCTTAACATTCCGATCGATAAGAGATTGTTATGGCGTTTGTATTCCCCACTGTCTCTCTGTCTTCCTCTCTCCCACATCTACTGTCCCTCGGTGTGATTTCTTGACAATGACTGGAGGCTTTTGTGCTGGGTTTTATCTCTTTCAAATAATAACCAGCAAAAAAAAGCTCTGATCGATGAAAATCGATTATTTTATCAAAGGAAAGGAAACAAAAAAATTTTTTATTTCTTTATTAGATCGTTTTTCAAGTGGAAAACACTTAAAAGTTGGAATTTAGGTCGATTAACGATCGATTTTTTGGTTTGATCAATAAGGATAGTGGAAGGATTTCAGAGAAAAGAGATGACGAGACGAGGAAAGAAAGGTGAGAGTGACGGATGACGCGATAACTCCGAGTTCCGCGAAACATTGGATGAGTACGAAAGTGTATGATAAGAGGATGAAGCGTTATTGTTGTGTATGAGGAGAGGGAGAAGGACTCTTGTGGACTGAGGAAGAAGAAGGGATTGTGCATCGGTTTTGAAATTAATGGTACGTGAGTGTGCAGCACTTTTGAAACGAATGACTCATGTGTTATGTGTATCATGTTTTGAAATCAGTTCCTCGTGAAAGTGTTCGATGTTTTTAACACCCTTTCCTCCCTAAAACGAAGGGAAGTCTTAGCCCGTTTGTGGTTTCCGTTTGAAAGCAATCGTTTCAAAAGTAATGCACACCCCGATTCAGAAGAAGTCATCCTTCACGGGTGAAGGATTAATTTCGGAAGTGTTGTACACTTTTTGAAAATAATACACACTTATGACGCATTCATTTCAAAAATATTGCACACTTTCACTGAGTATTCAGGTCAAAAATAATGCTCGCATTCTTAGAGAATTCATTTCAAAAGTATTGCACACTTAAATAATGCATATTGGAGTATATATTTGAAAAGTAACGCACGCTTTCACAAAGAGATTTTTCAAAAGTGATGCACACTTCCATGAAGCTTTCGTTTCAAAATTACTTTTTGAACACACTCTCATTAAGTTTTCATGTCAAAAATACTGCACACTCTCATGGAGTATTCACTCAGAGTAATATATCCATTCATAAAGAACGCATTTTATCATTAATTCACACTCACAGGAAATCCTTATTTCAAAAATAATGCACACTCTCACGGAGTGTTCAATTAGACTAATGCACTCATTCAGGAAAAGTCGTTTTGTCATTAATTGACACTTTCAGCAAGTGTTCATTTCAAAAAATAATGCACACTTTAGTGAAGCTCTATGGTTGAAGGTCCTTTAGAAAAAGTTATCGTGATGATGATGGTGTGACTTAATCTCTCAATAATGTAACGATAGTTATCAGCCGACATATTGGCAAAATCTTTCACAACCGTTCCGATGACAATCACTGGTTTCCCTTTTATCCTTTAATCTCATGTTATCAATACGATTTTGACAATAAAGCTTCTGTCAATCCATGGTATTGGGCTCATCGCGACTTTGTCCTTAAAGCTTTCGACTCTTGAAAATGATGTATGGCTCTCTTTTGTTTTATCTGGGAGATAATATCTATGAGGAAAAATCTCTCGCAGATTTCTGGTAGGTGGGGAGTCGTTTCGGTCCCATCACCTACCACGAATTCTATAGCCAGTGTAAAATTTTGGTAACTGGTAACGACCCCATGTTTTTGGGGTTAATAGGCCCTTTGTTTTCGCAAAAAGTGTGCATTACTTACGAAAAATATTATCTAAAGCGTTATGCATAAACTTTGACAATGACTTCTTCCGTAGAGTTTCACTTCCGGATTCTCTGGAGGGTGTGCAATAATTTTGGAATGAGTCCTTCTCGAAAGTTTGCATTCATTTCGAAAGAAAATGTGCAGTATTTATGAATTGGGCTTTACGTAATAGTAGGCGTTATTTATTTAAAAAAAATTCTTCATGAGTGTGCAATATTTTTGAAAGAAATCAATCGGAGTATGGGTGCATTATTTTTGAAACTCACTCTTTATGGAAGTGTGCAATACTTTTGAAATAAATGCTTCAGGAGTGTGTAATATTTTTCAAATGAATTGTTTGTGAGACTGTGCAATATTTTTGAAATGAGTTCTATGCAAAAGTGTGCATTATTCTTGGAAGTTAACTTTTTATCAGAGTATGCATTATTTATGAAATGAGTTATTAACGAGTGTGCATTACTTTTGAATCCGGTTGTTTATGGTAATGAATCTGAGATGAGTTCTTTAAAACTGTGCACTACTTTTGAAATGAATTCATTATGAAGGTGTCGTGCACTTCTTTAATTAATTCTTGACGAGTGTACATTACATTAGACAATGTGGACAACTGTATGACAGTAATCTGGTTGCAAATATTCGACTACCGATTTGAAAAACAGTGAATCCGCTTGTAGTGTTCAGTGTGGGGCCAAGGAAAAATGAGTCGCCAAAGGAAACTGATAGCATACCGAAGAGTTTTCCAAGCGACAGTGTCCCAAAGAATGGGATATCGAAATTTTTCGGAGTGGAGGAGGACTCAAGTAGTCTTCGGCAAAACCAACTAACCAATCGAAAAAGAGCTGAATGCAGAAACAAGTCCTTAAAAAAACAAACTCAAGGAGGAAAGACAAAGACAAAGGCAAAAACTCAAGATGGGAAGCCTTGTCACTAATCTACAAAAAAGAATTAAAAACAAAATCAATGACGATTTGATGATAACAAGTTAAAGAAGGTGAAGAAAGATGATGATAATGAAGAAGCAGAAGAAGGAAAGATACTCGAAACAACCGGAGTGATAAAACAAAAACAAAATATTCCTCTACCCCCACCCCCAGCCTCCCAACCGATGGACCACTTGGATGAATTGGACCGTCCGAAAAATTTTTTTGTTTTGACCCAGGTACTGACTGACTGTCGTCATTCATCCTTCAAACTGTGTCAAGTTTCACAAACAAAAGTCATCTCGAAATGGTTTCATAATATCACCACCACCACCCCTCGCCCCGCCCACTAAAATCTCATCGAAGATAAGACAGCGCAATCGTGTCGAATCATAAATGATTTCCGTCTCCCTTTGAACTACTGAGATCAAGACGTTTTCATTTCATAAGTAATGCACACCGATTAAGGTCTCACTTTTAAAAGTGATGCACGCTTTGCTTGGTTGAAAGACTCATTCCATAAATAATGCACACTTCTTGTTTACTTTAATTGACGTTGGTTTTTTGTGATTTCGAGTCATAAATTACTTCCGCTGCGTCCCCGAACTCCTCAACACTTCGATTAGCCCACATCAGTAACGAATATTTCGTTTCAAAAGTAATGCACATTTTTTTTATAATCAGGAACCCGCCCTGTATAATTCGCATTAGTTAAACATCGTTGTTTTGTTAGATCGAGTCGTAAGTAACTTCCTCTTCTTCGTAAGACTGATAGTTTGACTAACACATGCATACACTTTAACGAAAAATTTTATTTCATAAATAATGCACGTTTTTGAATTACTTATCTAAAAATTGACGCACACACTCACAAGGCTTTCATTTCAAAAGTAATGCACAATCTTAGAAACCTTCCGTTTTTAAACTAACTTACATTTATGACTCATTCATTCCAAAAGTGATGCACACTATCGTACACCCTTCGTTCAAAAAATAAATCACACCCTTATGGAGGATCCGTTTCAAAAGTAATGCACTCTCACTAAGAATTTATTTAAAAACTAGACATGCACACTCGAGGTAACTTTTATTTCAAAATTAATGCACAATCTCACGAAGCGCCACGGTTCCGTGTCCTCCATGAGAGGTTTTCCTGACTTTGGTTTCTTGCTTAATTATGATGAAGTGGAAGTGAAGAAAACACTCACAGTCAGAGGAAACGAACAAAAGCCCAAAACAAGAACACAAAAAAGACAAGATGGCGGACGAGAAAACGGCGCGAATTGTCGGTTAAGTATCATCGAGAACTTACCGTTCGTATCTTGTAATCGAGTGTTCGTAACGAAAACGTAACAGTAGTGAGAACGTCAACGAGTCGACTGACTCCTGACAGGCTGGGAACCTGTGGATATAGGGGCAGGTGGAGGGAGGTGGAGAGAGGGAGTGGAGGAAAAGAGAGAGTGAGAGGAGGGAGGATCAGTCATTCTCAAATAAATAAATGAATGACAGTTCCTTAAATTATTCCACGTTTCCTAAAATATTCCTCACCTAATTACTTTTGACGAAGATGGTTCGGTGGATTAGGCTATCTGTCTACTGTCTACTATTCCTTTATTATTTATTTATTTATTTGTTTGTGGCCTGGGCTTGGTTTCGTCTTGGGTGACTTTGGTGGTTTCGTCTTCCAGACACGGTGGTCACGGTGGTCAGTTCGACTTTCCGACTGTAGTCTACGGATAAGAATTGGAAATCTCTGTCTTTGGGGAACATGGTGTTTGAATAATTTAACGGTGTCGGATGGAGAACTCATTTCAAAAGTATTGCACAGTATCATGACGGATTCTTATTAAACTCAAAGAACATTTCATTTCAAAATTGGTGCATATCAGTAAGGAGATTCCGTTTCCGAGAAAATACTTTCTGAATTTGTCTTAAGAGTTATGTACAGTCGTGAACAGCTCATTTCAGAAATATTGCACAGACTGAGGATAAATTTATTTTAAAAGTAATGCACCATCTCAAGAAACTTTCATTGCAAAAATGTTGATAAAGAAATAATTTCAAAAGTAATGCACAATCTTATAAAGATTTCATGTCAGATATAATACAATCTCAAAGTTTACATTTCAAAAATATTGCACACCTTTATGAACAACCCATTTTAGAAATGTTCACACAGACTGATGAAGAAGTCATTTCAAATTTAATGCACACTCACACTCAAAATTTTTTTCAAAAGTAACGCCCAAGCTCACAAAATTCATTTGAATTATAATACACAACCTCAAAAGCTTTCATTTCAAAAATATTGCCCATTCTCACTAAGAACTCATTCCAGAAATATTGCACAGACTGATGAAAAATTCATTTCAAAAGTAATGCACACTTACCTAAAGCTTATTTCAAATTAATGCATAGCCTCAAGAAGCTTTCATTTCAAAAATATTACACACACTGATTATTGCCCAAATTTAGGAAGTTACATTTCAGAAGTAATGCACAAGCTTATAGAGAAATTAACTAAAATGTAATATTACGGAGACTTCGTTTCAAAAATATTGCACGTTTTCGTGAATAACACGTCACTAAAGAATTCAGATTAAAATTATTGACGGAAGTGTCATGGATAATTAATTTCAAAAATAATGCACACTTTTATAAACGATTAATTTTTAGGAGTGATAGAGTATTCATGACTCATGAATAATTTATTTCAAAAGTATTGCACACTCGTGAAGGATTTGTCAGTATGAGAGAAGACTCTCTAATCTTCGTTGTAAATTTCGCCGGATTACTTACTTACCACGGTCCTAGATATTGTCAAAACTTTTTTTCTTCATCCAAACAATTATCTGTGTTTTCCAATTATCCAGGAAAAGTACAACAGGCCGAAATCCCGACGAACGGAAAAATTTAAACGGTTCGATTACGTCACGGATGAGACATGGCGCAACACGTCTCGACATCGTAACCCATAAGTTAGGCTTTCCCCAATCGTGTGAACGAAAATTTAAAGACGAACCTGACAGATAACACAGCTGTTATTGTTGTTGTTATGGTTATCATCATCACCGGAACGAGCTTTTGCTCATCGCCGTAACGCGGTTTCCTCACGACGCATCTTTCAATTCTTATCTTGTTAACCTCTTTTCGCACTGGAGGCCTTTTTTTGTGCGAATTAACCAGAAGCCGAGGACTGTATACAGTATTTGTATGAATTTCATAGTGGTAACTTCAAATTATAACATGCAACTATGAACTTATAAATTTATACTGTAACAGACTTATAAGACTTGCCAAAACATGTACACAACGAACCCCAAATGAAAGTGTGCATTAATAATGAAATGAATCCCTTAGAATAATGTGCAATAATTATGAAATGAATCCTTTTAAAAAACTACAACACATTGTGCAATATTTTTGGAATGAGAGCTTAAAAATATTATATACTATTTTTTAAACAAATTCTCTATGAACTTGTGCATTACTTTTGAAATGAGTTACTCATCAGAATGTGTCATATTTTTGAAATAAAACCTTCGTGAGGTTCTTTATTATTTCTTAAATAAAATTTTAACGAGTGTGCATTACTTTTGAAATGAATTCGTCGTCAGTTTGTGCAATATTTCTGAAATGAATAGTTTAGGACACTTGTGCAATATTTATGAAATGAAATTTATACGCTAGTGTGCATTATTGATGCAATGTATTCCTAAAAATTGTGTGCAATATTTATGAAATTAACCCTCCTATAAAGTATATAGTAATTTTGAAATAAATATTTCAAGAATTCAATTCAAAAGTAATGCACACTGTCTTCAGTGTACAAGTCCTCTTCACTTCAGTCAATTTCTTGATGCAAGGGTGTGCAGTATTTATGAAATGACTCTTTAAAGTTGTGTGCAATATTTATAAAAATGATTTAGTTCTGTTCACACGACTTTCACGTGTTAACTAATTCCAGAATTTGCAGCCTCCAGTTTGTGGTTGAAGGCTGATTTCAGATTCAGAAAATTTATCTCCAGTTAAAGAATATAATTCCAAGACAATACATTATACTATGTATTATACTATGATCATTATAATTACATAAATTATAAAAAGGAGTTGGAACCCGATTCAAAGAAACAAAACAAAGACAATCAGAAGCCGCTCATCAAAGTTACCAAAGCAAGTGGCGAGTGAGAATCTCCTCTCGAGTACAAAACATTAAATCTTTTACCAAACAACCTGAATGAGAGTCTAAAAAGTGTATTCTACGCATGCTCAGATTAATTCTACCGGAAATCACCGAAAATAACACCGGGTAATGTCTTGCTGCTTTCTTCAAAGAAGATCTTGGCAGCCATTTTGACAAAGACTTCATTGTAACACAGGCCAATCGCCCACAATTCAGATTTGAGCTTTTGAGCTTTCGTTGTGAAGAAATCTAGGTTTCGTGATGACACAAAAGATCAGAGTAAATTTCTTTGTGGTCTTCCGCAACTTCCTCTAGCGTCTGATTAGTGGTCGTTGACGTGTAACCTAATTGGGACGTGATACCACGGAAGGGGTGCTGTTGGTTTAGTATTTTGAGAGGATTTGGGTGGTTAAGTACCGGTAAGAATGTCAAGGATGAAAGGGATGGAAAAGAAGAAGAAAAATGATAAAGAAAGGGAAAACAAGAGTCGTTGGAAAGGTTGAACCTTAGACAACAACCTGAGAACCAGAACAGAAAACAAGAACTGTTAAGAAATAGAAGAAGATGGAGATAAGAATCGGTGAGAACATTCCGAGAGATGATTTCTTAGGTTCCAAGTGTTGCAAAATGGTCGATGATACCATCAATCAATCGATCAGAGTGGGTTACGATCTGCCTCGGGACAGGTTCCCTTTTACCACCTTCACCTGGCCCACATCCCTGTACCTGTCCCGCCCTGATGTAATCCTCAACTGTTTTTGTTCTGTTCCTCTTCCTCTTCTTTCCCTGACCGCATTCATCAGGTGACCCACTCCCTTTCCCTTTCGTAGTCTTCCTCCTCGACTCATCTTCTCTAACAATTTCCTCCTTCTTTATCTTTCACTTCTTTCCTCGTCGGTTGGGTTATCTGTGTTCCAAATTCTTGACAGTCAAGTTGTTATTTTGGTATCTCGAAGGACCGGATTGTCGAAATGCTGACCTAGAAGTCAACTAAAATGCTGCAAGGTTAATTAGACACGTGCTAAGGAATCTTCAATGCTTCTACGGGTCATCTATTGTCAACCTCGTTTACAGAAGGTTAACAATTTAGAACCTGATCACGTCACTGATGGCCCTCGACTCCGTCTTCTACCTGATCCCCCCGCGAAAAGTTTTCATTTCACCCGAAGACGATCCTTTGAATTGTTGATTATGCCAATTGTCAAGACGAACTTTCTCAATTCAGGTTTGAAGGTTTCAGGTCTGTCTGTGGCATCTATTAAACGCTTCACTGATGCTTGCTTATCGGGTGTGAAGGAGGTTTGTCCCGGAAGGAGAGGAAACAAAAAAATCTGGAGGTCGTAGATCGTGATGATAATTCTCAGTTCCCACGGATAGTTTGAATCAGGGCTGCCAATTACCATTTTCGCACACCATCTCTCTCAGGTTTTCATTTTCGTAATGAGATTTTAGTAGCTGAACGGTGAACCGTTGGAACTTTTTATTCTGAATGAATGAAGAAAACCGGAAATGGATTGTTTTGTAGATGGAAAACGTCTAGAAGGCTGTGGAATTGTTCCAGCAAGATTGAATTCGTGACGGTTCCCTCGGATGCCAATAATGTCAAGGGCGACTCCCGCCTTATTTATTGACAAAATTTTAAATTTTGATTTCGTACTCTCTCTCTCTCTCTCTTTTATTATTCCTTTATCGTTTCTTTTCCTTCTTCTTTCTTTTCCTAAACCTTTATTTCCTCTTTCTTCCTTTGTTTCTCTCTGATCTCTATATTTATATCTGTTCTTTCTTCTCCCTCTCTCGCTTTCTTACTCTATGTTTTCCCGTTCTTTTTCTCACACTCTCTTTGAGTGTCTTTCTTTCTTCGTTTTTCTCTGTCTATTTCCTCTATCCTTTCACTCTCTTCTTCGTTTCATCCTTCCCTTTGAGCTCTCCATTCTCAGTTTCTGTCTTTCTTCTTTTTCTCCGTCTTTCTCTCTTTTTGACATCTCTTTGACCGTGTTTCTCTCTCTGGTCCCTCTATTCTTTCCTCTTCTTTCTCCTTCTCTATTTCCTTTTCTTTCTCTCTGTTTCCACTTCCTCTTTCACCCTTCTTTTCCTCTTTTCTGTCTTTAATTTTCTACTTCCTCTATTTGTTTTTTCTTTACTTCTTTGTCAGTGCTTCTCTCTTTTTTATCTTTGATCTTTATATCTTTTCTCTAACTTTCTCTTCTCTTTTTGTTTTTCTTTTCCCCTCTCTTGGTCTCTGTTACTTTTTTGGTGTCTTTCTGATCTCTATTCTCTCTTTGTCTCTTCCTTCTCTCTTTATTTATTCTTTTATCTTCGTCGCTGTATCTTTGACATTCTCCCTGTCTTTCTCCTACTTTTTTCCTTTCTCACTTTTTTGCTTTGTATTTTCTTTGTCTTCTCTCTCTTTATTCCTATTTCTTCAGCTCTAACTCTGTATATACCTTAGTTTCTCAATTACCAATCTATATCTCTCTATACAATTCTATTTCTTTATTAAATACTTCTACTTAAATCTCTTTATTATACCTAATATATAATTATCTGTTTATGTCTCAATCTACTCTTTGTCTATTTCTCTGTTGACAAGATCGTCACTTGAAACAAAATAATAAAAAATCTTTTCTTCCCTTCAACTTCTAGATTAACGCGATTAACTATTCGACTTTGATTACGGTTACAATGGCAGTTCGATAGCTATTCGAAATTGTCTTCAAGCTTTAATCCCTTAATCCATTTTAATCTGGTATTAATCCTTTCTTTATCTTTATGATTGACAAGTAGGAAAATTAACACGACTGTGATAACTTAGAAATATAAGAGAGGAGAAGGAGGAGGTGGAGGTGGAGGGGAAATGACGAGAAGAGAGAGACAGAGACAGAGTCTTCATATTCGCGAATTAAGTGTAGCCGACGGAAAACTCGGACTTTTCTCTTTGATTCATTTTTATAGTGCGGGATTTTGACCAACTATAATTCTCGTTTTTGATCTTTCAAGTATATAATTAATGAATTAGTTAAGTCACCGCTTGCTCGAAACGATTTTCCTTTCAAAAGGTTGAAATTCTTCTTTCATAGCTTATTGCGACCTACAATCTTCCTTTGACAACTTGACGAAACGACACATCCTCACGTTTTACAGTATCGACAACGACGAATCGCGAATCGAATCCCTTGACAAATCTAACCGGGACCGAAGGAAGGAAGGTGACGAAGTGGAGAGGAGAAGGGGAACGGGGAAGGGGGAACGGCAACTCGGAAACGACTCAATCAATCATTCATTTATCAAACAACGTATCGATAGCATAAGTTACAGTAGTTTTGTTTCGTTGTCGTTTTTTTTTCTCATTAGTGTTTACTGTCGTTTTTTTCTGTGTCGACAGGCTTTTTGGCTTTCGGAACGTTCCAGATTCAACATGTGGCCGGATGGAGATTTCAAACCGTCGGATATTGGTCCGCCTCAAAAAAATCCGGTAAGTCTCATAAGCTAAATATAATAAGCATAAATTTGGAGAGAAGGGTTTTTGTGGATTACCGGATGTCATTTTTGGTTCTTTGTTTTGGTTTGAGGTTGATCCAGGCTGGATCGAAGTGTGCTAATCGAAAAAATGTCCACAGCCTTCCCAACCATTTCAAAAAAGCTTTCCCCCAACAACAAGTTATCCCATTAATTGACCTAATTAAGAATCCGGAGATGAGTAACAATTATTTTTCAAGAATGTTACCAGTCACTGAATATTTATCACATTCACCGGGTAGTCTGTAAAATATCCAACTTGCAATGAGGAATTTAATAAAAATTTTCTGAGATCATGTGTTGGATATTTATTATACACTAGCCGATAAATGTGATAAACCTTGGGTAATTTTCTGTTATCAAAAATAGTTGGTATATGAATAACAGCCGGGAATTATATACATATTCGGCCGATTTATCACTTTTACCGCATCATATGTACGACATTACCTTCAGCTTTACATAATATATACCGGAGATTATTCAGAGTGACCACTAAATTTAATAAATGTGACAAATTAATAAATATTTATAACATGTATTGGCTAGTTTAAAAAATATGTAACTCGTAACTTGAGGAAATTATGTTTATGTATAGCCTAAATATATATTATCTGGTAAAAGTGATGAATTGGGTGTATATATAGATGTATCGCCTGGTAATTATTCACAACCACCAACTAAACTTGGTAAATGAGACAAATAACCGAATATTTATCACATTCACCGGGTAGTTTGTAAAATGTCCAACTTCTAATCTGAACAAACTTTTATTAAATTCCCATTACAAGTTGAAGATTTCATAAAGCCGCCGGTGAATGTGATAAATATTTATTAATAGGTCAAATTTACGAAGATTATTTGGTGATTATGAATAATCGCCGGGAATTATATATAGTCGCCTTTTCCCGTAACTTATATTAAGTTTAACGCATAGAATAAAATAAAATTTTATGATGGCGGTGATCTTAGAATTCGATTTTGAAATTTGGATGCGAGAAAGGACTTCATCAACAGTGATTTTCCGGCCGCTTTCCCTCCCCAGAAAATAAACTACGATACAATGTCATCTTAAAATGTGTGACGTAGGCGTCATGTGTAAACAAATTGCGCGACACACCGCCTTATCGAACGGGTGGAATGTTTTCAATGTTAGCACCCTGTTTTGACTTAGGTATGATTACCAGTAACCGAGTACCCGAGATAATTAATAAGTTTACGGCGCATTTAACGTCGGTTGAGGGCTATTCTCGTAGGTGATAATGACGGACAAATTTTTGGTCTCATATTGACCATCGACTCGCTTGTTTTTTTATGTTGGTAACATAAAGGTTTGATCTCGTGCCTAAACCCTGAGACCAAGGCCGTTTATTATAATGTTTCCTTCCAAGTGTTTAATTTATTCTTAAGCACCTGCTCCTAATTTGGATCTTATTTATTTATTTATTTAAAAATTTTTAATGTCCCCGTCAAAGTTGTTGAGTGTTTTGTTGGTAATTCTGTTTTCCTCTCACCCTCCCACCTATCCTCCATCTTTGATTTGGGGAATGACGTCTCCTCACGAAGGATTTTCTTGACCTAGCACACCATCACAAGTTTTCAGAATTTTTTTTTGAAAAGCAAAACACCTAAAAATTTGAATTATGCGACTAGGACTTATTTTACACGGTTAAAAAATTCAAAACTCAAATTGTGGTAATATGGAGACGAAATCTTAACTTTCTCAAAGGAGAAGGAAAAGTTTGGTGGAAAACGACTCGCGTAAAACGAAACCCGACGCTAATTTAATTTAAGAGAGTTAATTGGGTGATGTATCACGTGACAGGTTTCGTAATTTTGGTTTTACTGAATCGTAAATGAATTCGAGATGGAGGTATCACGTACCTCCGCCATTCTCAGGTATCAAAAATTTTTGAAATCTTTCGGTAACGCGAATATTCGTCGCGTAAATCGAAACTTCGGGCTGGAGTTTCTAAAACGAGGGTTGGGGGGTTATTCACTTTCTAAATTATTGAATTACAAATTGAGAAGAAGGAAAACTTAAAAAGCCGGTTTGCAATTTTGTGTTTGGCGCGTTTTTTTTTAAACACGTTTTTCACCGCCTTCTTGTTTGTTTTGATTTCGCCGTGTGTTTACTGGAGAAAATGTTTTTGGGGGTAGAGTGAGAAAAATCTTGCACTTGCATTTTAATTTTTTGAGGTGTCAGTTACGCTTACTCTTTATTTTTATCCACCGCCTTCATTATTTATTGGTCTTCGATGTTGCGTGTATTGTAGTTTACAAAAGCTTACTTCCAGACTAAAAGATGTCATCTCTCTACGGGCAGAATTTTCACGTCTTGAGTAGTCAGTCACCTTCTTTTGTTAATCTCACTTCCTGGTGTAAAAATCACCGCCTTCTTGACTTATCAGCTTCCATTTCTATTTTATTGGTTTCGTTGTTGTACTTAAAAAACTTTACGTTTTTGGGAGGTAAAAAGACTCAGGAACCACCAGGATTTTGTGTGACAGCCATATTTGTTTTATTACCCTCATCTCTTCTCTAACACCACCGCCTTCTTTACTTATTTATTTTGATTCCGCGGCATTTTTTGTACTTAAGAAAACTTTTTCCCTGAATGAACTTTTTGATCTCCAGGATTGTCAATTTTAAAATTATCAGCCAATTTTGTTTTATTACAATCCCTATCACTCTTACTTAGACCACCGCCTTCTTACTTCTAGGTTTCGATCCCGCCTTGTTCTGTTTAAAAATTGCTTAAATGTGACAAAACTTATTTCTTTGTAACCAGGATTTTCGTTTGTTGAATAGTCTGCCATTTTTGTTTTATTACATTTGCTCCCTATCCCACTCCACCGCCTTCTTTAATTATTGGTTTGCGATGTTGCGTTGTATTGTATTTTTTTTCTAAAAAATGGCATTCCTCTATCACCAGAATTTTCAGATCCTAAAAGGTCCGTCAAGTTTCGTGATTCTCACCCTCTGGTGTGAAATATCACCGCCTTCTTGATATGTCTGTTTTCATTTCATTTTTGTTGATTTCGTTATTGCACTTCAGAAGTTTTTTTTCGCTTTGTCACCTGGATTTTAGCTTATTAAATAGTCAGCCATCTTTGTTTTACTAAAATTTTCTCTCCCCCTTACACCGCCTTCTTTAATTCTGGGTTTCGATTTCATCTTATTATGATGTATTTAATATAGGAAAATATTTTCTTGAATATGACAAAACTCATTTCTTTGTTAACATAATTTTCAGTCTTTGAGTAGTCAGTCTCACCCCCTGCTTAACTCCACCGCCTTCTTCATTCATTCCTCTCGACTTAACTGTATTTCATAAAAAAAAGTTTTTAGCGAACGAGAAACTCAATTTATCACCGATATTTTCACAGGGTTGAGTTGTGGTGTTCGTCCATTTTTATTTTATTTTTTGTTTCTCGGATTTCCGAAAGATTTGAAAGCAGGAGGTAGAAGAGATGTAGGAGAAGGAGGAGGAAGATGAATGGTTCTCAGGTTCTATCAAACCTAAACAAAAAAAGTGAAAAAAATTTCTTTCTCACCGATCTCTTCCTATCCGAGTGACCTCGTTACGTCATTGGCACCAAAAATCATAATTTTCCCCGTGACACATTTTCGTGTGACACACCAACCTTTTTCGTATTGAGACCGGCTATCAGATAACGTAATTAACATACAAATAAGTAGATAAATAAATAAATAAATAAAATTTTTAGGAGGAAAAAGAAAAGATTTCTCGAATTGTAAATTCAAAACAAAAGTGACGAAATGAAATCGAAATTTGTCACGTGACGTCATCAGTGAATGGTTATCGTTCGCCAACCTTCCTCGAATGAAGAAGATGCTTAAGAAAGGAAAATTTATTTGACAGATTTTCACAGGGAGAGGCGCAAAAAAAAGTAAACAAAAAAATTAGGTTGGGCAGGACCAGATTCAGGTCGACAAGACAAAAATTTTTGTAAAACCGAAAGTGAGATTTAGTGGGCGGTAGTTAAAAATTAAAAATTTTGAAAGCAAAAATTCGTTTGAAAAGATGCCAAATGAAAAATAAAATAATTTTCACGAATGCGAAATAGATTCCAATCTGCAAGGTTGTGACGTATCATAAGATGAATGACTCGCTTATGTAATCAGAACGTAACGGTTTGTCTTCTTAAATGTGCTGTCAAAAATTTAGTTTTTTAATGTTTTGCATAAAATATTTGAAAACAAATTTTTGTTTTGCGCGTTAGAGTTCACAATCGCATAAAAATAATCCGCGTAAAAAGAATATTATAGGCGTTATTAGAGTTATAGAATAATGCAATGATTTCGGTATAATTATAATAATTAGTGGTGTTAGTAAAGTAATAAGGACTGGAGGGTATTGATTGTTATTAACGGAAAATTAATCTCAGGCTCCGAAATCAGATCAGACTAGACAGGAGCCAGGGCAGTAGGGGAGATGGAGCCGAAGGGGGGGAAGTCAGAGAAGGAGGTATCTACCAGATCTTGGGTTAAGACAAGAGCAACGTCTCATAAAAACTGTTAGCAATGCTTCGTTTCAAAAATAATGCGCAGATAAAGAACCCGTAATTAATTCACAAACCCAGCATCTACATGATAAACTCATTTCATAAATAATGCACACTGGCGTGCAATTCTATCAACGATTTCAAATCTATTTTATGAAAAATCTAAATTTTTCTAATTCAACTTCCATTTTAAACGTACTAACAGTCCACACTACTTACATATAATTCTTTTCAAAATTATCGCATAAAAATAATACGCGTAAAAAAAAGATTAGTAAAGGATTTATTAGAGTTATAGAATAATGTAATCATTTCGAAGTAATAATAATAGTTACTATTGTGAATAAAGTATTACCGACTGGAGGGTAGTGATTGTTAGGCTAATCAATCGCGGAAATCACATCAGACTAGACAAGAATCTGCAACCAAGGTTTTGGGATAATCTTAAGATGAATGACTCGCTTATGTTATTAAAACATAACGGCCTGTCTTCTTGTATTTGGAGTCAAAAATTTCAATTTTTTGGTTTTTGCACAAAATTTTTTTGCACGGATGAGAGCTCATAGTCGCATAAAAATAATCCGCGTAAAAAAGATCTCTAAAGGGTTTATTACAGTTATGTGGTAATTTTGAGATAATAATATTGTCTGGAGGGTATTGATTGTTAGTAACGGAGCATCAGGCTAATCATTCGCCGAAATCAGATCAAACTAGACAAAAGGGTCAGTATAGGAGATGAGTCGAAGGGGAGAGGCAGAGAAGAAGGTTTCTACTAGACTACTAGGACAAAACCTATAACACGCAACCCTACAGTACAAAATTTTTTCTCAAAGACGCAAAATGGTAACTGTTAAAGAAGCGTAATCGTTTGTTTGTTTGTTTATTTATTTGCTAATTAAGAGACAAAAATCAGGCGCCATTATTATCATTATTTATTAAAATTACGTTGGACTAATTTCTGTTTTTATTTTTCTTTTTTTTTTAGCAAAATATTTACAACGTAAACATAAAACTTGTACAAGGTTAAGTGAACCCGACGTGGTGCACTACATGAGAGGAGAAGGTGGTGGTGGTGGTGGTGGTTGGGGGGAGGTGGAAGATGATGTTGTTGATGATTCGGTGTCACGTTTCTCGACTGACCTTACACTTTCTCTACTTGATTAATATTTAAAAGGAAAAAGGAAAAAAAAATTTCGAAAGGGGCGAGGGAGTAGGGTGAGGCGGGGCAGAAGACAGTCACAAGTCGAAAACACTACTCTGAAAAATATATTTCAGTCGTTTATTTTGAGAGTGGCCTAAGTCCATTCATTTTCAAATCACGTCATACAGTTATACAAGTGTGCGTCATTTTTACATTAGTTCTTCAGGCCATTTTAAAAAATGAATTGTTTTGTATATTCGTTCGAAATGAATACTTTATAAAAGTGTGCAATATTTTTGAAAAATGCAATAGTGCCGTTTGTTATTATGTTTAAAGTGGAAATTAATAAAAATTAAAGTGTTTGTAAAATAGATTTGGAATCGTTGAGCGAATTATACGTTAGTGTGCATTATTTATGAAATGAGTTTGTCATGCAAGTGTACTATGTTTGTGGATTACTTTCAAATGTGCAGTACTTTTGAAACGAAGATCCTAACAGTTTTATGAGACGTTGCTCTTGTTGCCAATATCGTGTAGATACCTTCTTCTCTTACCTCTAATCTCTGAGGTAGATGATAGATATTTGAGCCGTTTATCTTGAAAGTGGACCAGATCCATTCATTTTCAATGAATTGAAAAATATAAGTATAGGATGCTAATGAGTTATACTGCTTAAGTGTATCTAAGGGTGTATAATTTTTAATTCTATTAATAATGATGGTGATTATTAAGTGGATAATGTGCGTTTCGTTATCATGGAATGGAGTTAGGCCACTTTCAAAATAAACGACTCGTGTGTCGGTCCGACACTCGTTTTTGTATGTGACGGCATGAGAGGGTGGTTTAACCCATTTTACCCCACTGTCCTCTTTTGAGGATGGTGGGTTCTGACCTTCAAAAAAATGCGGTTCGGTGACAGGATTTGGTTCCGTGGCGGTTTGTAGTTATTTGACTACAATTTGAAACGTATATCTTGGGGGATTTTTTTTACGCGGTTTGTGATTTACCCACATCATAGTATTGCGATTGCTTCGACATGAACCGGAGTAAAAATTTAATCGGGTGAACGGTTTGTTACGTAATCAGGTTCGAAAGTGATTAACTATTTCTTTAGATGGCTCTAAAAATTTTTATGAAAGGAGAAGTTAATTTTCGATTTCGCCATAATTGTTTTTTATTTTTAAAACCTTTTTTGTGGTGAACATTGGCGTAAGTGGAGGAGTAGGGGGTGGGGTGGGTGAAAATGGAGCGTTAGGACCCGTGTCGAGAGCAGTTTGAGCTAATTAGACCTTCGGTTCCGTCACTGATCGGAATGTATAGTCATTAATCCCGTTGTGAATGCGTCATGTTGATTATGTCACAAAACCTTGATAAAGAAATCTGGTGTGCATTACTTTTGGAATAGATTTAGAGTGAAATTGTATTTATGAAATTATGAAACCAAATCGAAAAAAGTGCACTTTTGAAACGAATTTGAGTGCATTATTTATGAAGAGGATTGGTCCCTTAATTGTGAATTAATTATGGGATCTTCAAAGCTCATCCTTAAAGCTCAGAACCTTTACGAATCTGTACAGTGTGCATTACTTATGAAATAAACAGGAGACCTTCATCGGGAAATCAATCTAGACTTCTAGAAATCTTTAAAGTGTGCATTATTTTTGAAATGGATTTGTCGTGAGATTATGCATCATCGATGAACGAGATTCCTTCTAAAGATGTGCATTACTTATGAAATGAACTGTAAAAACCCTACATTCGCTTCATGGCATGGATTTCAAGTAGCTTCAAGGTAATCGAGGTAGTGAATAAACATCTATAAAATCTCTAAAGTGTGCATTACTTATGAAATGGATACAATACAAAAAGTACTACAGGAATGTTCATTATTTACGAAGCAAACCTTGGGAGTTGGGAACATGTCTACGTTCTATTTCTGTTTCTGTCGATAAGGGAATCCCAGTTTCAGGTTTTCCTTCAGGTTTTAAAATAGTCAGCGATAAGTCAACAAGGACAAATGGGTGATTTGGAAATTCGTTTCAATCACAGTCAGCGTATCAATTTTTAGAATAATTTGTCTTTTTTTCTCCTAGAAAATATTTCGAATTGTTTTTGTTTTAACTAAAGTCAAGAGCGCGACACACAAACAAAAGTGATGGCGAAGACTAAATTTGAAAAATCCACCAGTCGCGCACACATGTTCAAGATGTCAATTTGAAAAGTTGACATTTATATGGCCGCATATTAGCGTAGTGTTACTGTATGTTTCGCACGTCCGGCGACTTGGCTTCCAAACTTATGGCCAATTACTTAATAACTGGATACGTGTGTGTATGCGCGAATGTTGGCTCTTTATGCCTACTGGGATGTACTGTATGAGACAAACGGCTTCAAACGACTCACGGTAAAGTGTTTTAGCTCGAAATTTTGATAAATAATGAAAACCAGTATAGAGTCATACATATACTAATATATTATATATACATTGGAGTATTTTACGTGGTAAAAGTGATAAATCGGTCGAATAAATATAATCCCTGGCGATTTTACATAATCACCGGTAAATTTTGTAAATGGGAAGAATCCTGCCAATTTGTGAGCGAGGACCACCAACCACAAACAGTTATTGGATATAACACACTGTTACCGGATCTAAGTAACACATCATCTTAAAATAGGCATCTCTTTGTGAAAAAAAATTTGTATAAAATTTATTTACTTCTCTATATGTAAGATAATGTTAAATATATAAATATTAATGACATATCTGTCACGGTAAAAGTGATAAATCGGATGTTTTGTATAATTCCCGGCGATTAGATTATTCACAATCTCTAACTAAAGTTGATAAAAGTGAGAAATTTCAAAATATTTATCACATTTACCGGGTAGTTTATACAATATCCAAATCGTAATCTGAGAAAACTTTTATTTAATTCTACATTACAAGTAGAAGATTTTACAAACTGGTCAGTAAATGTAATAAATGTGATAAATATACTATGGTAAAAGTGATACATCGATAAATGTAAATATACTCCCTGGCAATTATTCATAACCACCAACTAACCGTGGTAAAAGTGATTAACCACCCAATATTTATCACATTTACCGGCTATACGTCAAAATTTTTGACTCGTAATGGAGAATTTTATTAAAGTTTGCTCAGATCCTTGGCTTCTGTCACTTTTCTGACGAAAGACAATCGAAGCACCTGTGTTAGCCAATAACAGTGACCTAACCTTCAAACAAGAACAGTGAAGTCATAAAATGAAGTGACATAAACCAAGATCTGAGTTAAGTTTGATTAAATTCCTCATTAGGAGTCGGAAGTTTTATAAAATAGCTGGTAATTGTGATAAATATTTGGTAGTTAATCACTTTTACCAAGGTTAGTTGGTGGTTATGAATAATCGCGGGGGATTATATTTACATTTATCGATGTATCACTTTTACCATAACATAATTATTAGATTTATTACATTTACTGGCCAGTTTGTAAAATCTCCTACTCGTAATGTAAAAAAGTTGTAATTAAATAAAAGTTTTCTCAGATTGCGATTCGGATATTTTATAAACTACCCGGTAAATGTGATAAATATTTTGAAATTTCTCACTTTTATCAAGTTTAGTTAGAGATTGTGATTAATCTAATAGCCGGGAATTATACAATACAAAACAAACCGATTTATCACTTTTACCGTGACAGATGTATCATTAATATTCATATATTTAATATTATATTATATAAAGAAGTAGACTAATAAAGTAAATTTTATACAAATTTTCTTTCACAAAGAGATGCTTATTTTATGATGATGTGTTACTTAGATCCGGTAACAATGTGTTAAGGTGAATAACTGTTAGTGGTTAACAGTGTTCGCTTTCAAATTGGGTTTGATTTATACTGCGACGATATCTCATCTTTTGTGTCTGTATAAATACGGCGAGGAGCTTTTGAAGTGATTTGTTGAGAGGAAACGTAATCCAAGACGTCCAGTTCTGGTGGTGGATTCTCGGTTCGTGGGTTTGGCATTCCAACTGATTTTATCTGAGTGATTATGTCCGTCCCTCAAACTATAGCCTTGTAAGCTTTTCAAATCGGTTGCCAATATTTCGATCACTTGCTGCACCTTTTTCCTCTCAAAATTGTACCTCATACCCACGTGTATTTCCCACGTGTAATTATGGTACACCATATCCGCTGCGCACAGTAGACTATTTGAGCTCAAAAGTTGATTTCAGAAATTTTCTATAATGTAGATTTTCATTTCTCTCTCTCTCTCTCTCTTTTCTTTTTTTCTTTTGTTTTTCTTTTTCCTCCATCTACTTTCTTTCTCTTCCTTTTTTTCTTTCTCCCTTTCTCGGGTTTTTTCTCTCCTTTCGTTTTCTCTTCTTTTCCTTTCTTCTTTCATTCTCCTTCTATCTCTCCGCTCTCTTTCTTTTCAGTTGTTCTCGTCTTTTCTGTTTTCTTCTCTTTTTCTTTTTCTCTTTTCCTTAACTCTCTGCCTCTCTTTTTCCTTTTTCTTTCTTTATTCTTTCTTTCTTTCATTTGTTTTTGACCTCTACTTTTCGTTTTTTTCTCTCACTTTTTTTCTTTTTCATCTTTTTCTTTCTTTCTCTTTTGTTTTCCTTCTCTCTCTCTCTCACTTTCTTTGTTTTGTTCTCTTTGTCATATTTCACCCTCTTCCTCTCCCAATTTTAGTCTTCCTATTTCCGTTTTTCTTGTTTATCCTTCCTTCTTTTTTCTCTCAATTTTATGCTTCTTTCCTCTCTTAAGTGTCTCACTTCCCACTTTTTCTATCTCTCTCTCTCCCTCACTCTCTTCATCTCTCTTTCGTACACATCAAAACGTTTCCATTATTATTCAACAACGATAATTATTCCGCTTCCGATTTTAAAACACACATATCACCCTCCCCTTCCCCCGCCTCAAATTTCAAACACAAAAATCACTTCCTCCCAAGATAAAGATAATTACAAAGTAGATGCCCTAGATAACCACGAGAGAATGCGATTCCCAAAGAAGATCCACCAAGCGTGCTATTACATAAAAATCAAAATAACTCGTTTGTTTAACGGAAGGGTACACCAGACTGACGGACAAGAGGGCGGTGGACATAGGTCCGTGTGTTCGATGACTCGATACGCATCAATTAAAAAGCCTGAACTCAATCCAGGTATCTGTGCCTTAAATTTTTGCTTTTAGTTGTTACGTAACTCGGGATTCCTCGGTAAAAAAAAATTTTCTGCGCAGGATTCGCCTAATCATAATTTAAAACGACCCGAAATGTGTAATTTATCACTCATTGCGCTAAATAATTTATTTTTAATTTTTTCATAATCAATTATGTAAGCTCCGCTTGCTTTTTTTGTTTCTGTTTTCTGTACAGAGAATTTCCAAAGTGAACCTGAGTGGAAAATTTTTCTCTTTCGCGTTCTTCCTCTATTGTGAAAACAAATCGTCCAAATTCAAATAGAATCCATCGTAAGAAAACGTTATCTCTGAATCCTTATTTATGTATCTATTAATATTTATTTATTTGTTTTGCACGGTTCGTGGGTGCATAACCGGTTTCCCCCGTAACCGACATTCCTGCGAAAATAAATTTTTGCGAAAACAATTTTTACTTTTGAATTATCGTTTTCAAGTTGGATCATAAACGATTTTAATTAATTAATTAATTTAATTATTTATTTATTTATTTATGTGATGAAATGATACTTCTTTATTGGTTTCGGTTAATTTCTGTTTTTTGTTTAATGGTCTGTCTAGCGGATTTTTGCGGTTTTTTCGGTTTGTATCTTTGATAAGCTTAGTTTCGGGATTAACGGAAACTGATTAAAGGTTGAGAAGAAGGATGAAGATATGATGGGAGAGCAAATAAAATGGTAGAAGTGAGTGAGGAGGTAAGAAAGAGAATAAAAAGAAAGGAAGGAGAAAAGTGAAAAGATAACAAAATGTCATAGACCAGAGAAACTAGAGAAAAAGGAAAGAATAGAAAAACAAGAAAATATAATAGAGAGAGAATGATGAAAGTAAGATAAAAGAATGATAGAATAGAGGAAAGAAAAAAGGTAAGAAGAGAAAAGAAAGAAGAAAGAAAATGTTAAAAAAGAAAAACGAGAAAGTGAAGAATAGAGAAGAATAAAGATAAACCGACAACAGTGGATAAACTATTAAAGATATTTTAGGAAAAAGGGAAGAAGGAATGAAAACAATAAACTAAAAATGAAAATAGAGTGAATAAAACAAAAATATCACAACATCAGGAAAATAAACAAAAAGAATAGACAAGAAAAGAAAAAAAAAGAAAGAAAAGAAGAACAGATAATAGATCCAGTAGGCTAAATAGATAGATAGAATGAGAATTGGTAGAGAGATGAACGTAGGTTACAGAATGGAATTAGTGAGGATGGAAGATACCTGGAGGGGAAGAACTGACAAAAAATGACGATGAAGGAGATGGAAATAGATGAGGAGAGGGAAAAACAAAGACATAAAATGGAGGAGGAGAAAAGATATCAGCTATAGGAAAATAGAGAAGAAATTTGAAGGGAAACAGACAGAACTAGAGTAAATTAAAAGCGATTGAAGATATTGAGTGAGAAAGAACAAGGACGTGAAAGAGAGGCTGAAAAAGGGAGAGTAGAGTTGAGCAGACAAAAATAAAAGAAGACGTGATGGGTTAAGTATAAAAATAGACCAAAGGTAGAAAAGGAAACCAGAATCGAGAAAGAACGACAAATATGAACAAAAAATATTAGAACAAGTAATAGACACTGTCGAGAAAGAAGAATCAAAAAAGGAACAAAAAATAAAAACAGAAAAGATCGAAGATGTTAGAAATTAGGGCAGATTAAGTAGTCAAAAGAAGATACATCAAGAATCAAAACCTGAGGAGAACAGAATAGACTAAACAGAAAGAAGTTACCTGATTCTATGTATCAGAAAATGGAAAAGCAAGTAAGCAACTACAACCGAAAATAAATTACAACCATAAAAGGTCAAAAACCAGTCAAAATCTGACCAAAACTAATTCACAAGAAGTAAGTGAGAGAGGGAAAGAGATAAAAGGAGAGATGGGAAAACTAGGAAAACACGACACCCAAACAAAACCAAAAAACTACAAAGTAAGAAACCTGAAAGTCAATCACACAAACCTTAAAAACAACCGGAAACACTCAAACAACAAACCAACAACCGAAAACCTGAGAAAAGTCGAGTAACACTGAAAGGAAGAGAGGAAAAGGAGGAGGAAAGTTGATCGAGGAAGATTCCAGAAAAACTGGACACACGTCAGCGAGCGGAAACTTCACCCTCGAACGGTTTCATCAAAAACCCTTTTTGGAATATGTCAGTTATAAATTAGTATGAAAACCCTTTTTGATAAATAAGTCATTTGGCTAATGTTTTTCCTTGACACAGGGTTACCAATATTAAAGAGATAAATTGGATGTCGGGATGAAGGTGAAGGAAAAACGGGTTTTGGTAGCCCTGAGTTGAAAAATATCGCATTACAACGTCTCAGGTGATGGATGATACAGTTGAATGGCTGGGGGTGATGGAGGTGGTAATGGTGGGGGTGTGGAAAAGGGAAGGGTTTAGAAGGCGGTGAGGAATGGCAACATGTCGAAAGGTTTGGTAACAAGCGAGGAAGTGTAAGAAAGCAAAAAATGAAAAAGAAAATTGAAAAACTTACGAACGGTCGTCGAAGTGGGAAAAGACGCGAATCACAAAGCGACGACTATCATGGAGAGGGATTCGAAACGCACTGAAATCGCGATTAACGAACGAACAATCCGTTTCATGTCAGCCAGGAGAGAGAGGAGATGGTTGGTGGGCCAGGAGGGGCAGTGACGACGCAATCACCGGAGCGGGGTGGTGGGATGAAGACTCCAAACTTAGGGCTGGAGGAGAGCTGAAGGGAATATGGGGGGCAGACGTCTTAGTTCGACATTTTCCTTTCTTACCCTGAACGGTGCTGTGTGTTTTTGGTTGTCCACAATATCCGTTTCCGGTTAGTCGCCATGATGTGCTCTTCAGTGATTTTAAACTTCAGCACTTCTCTCTGTCTCTTACTTTCCTAATATCTGCTTTCTCTCTCTCTCCCTTTTATTCTGTTCTTCTCTTCCTCTTTTTCTCTCTCTCTCTCTCTCATTTTCTTTGTGTTTTTTCACTTTCTCTCTGTCTCTTTGCCTCTCTCCCAATTTTTTCTTCTCTTCTTCTTTTTGACTCTCAATCTTTACTGTTCGTCTCTCTTTCTTGTTCTCTATCTTTCTTTCTCTCTCTCAATTTTCACTATCTTTTCTTTTCCCTTTCTCTCTTTCTTTCATTCTTCGCTTTCTCTCATCTCTTCATTTTTCTCTTTTCTCTTTCACACACTATTTTTTTTTCTCTTTTTTTCCTCTTTCTTTTTGTTTTCATTTCACTCTCTCTCCTTCCTGTTTCTTCTCTTCTCATCATCGTCTCTCAGCGTTTTCTTGCTTTTCTTTCTCTATCATCTCTTTCTTTTTCATGGTTCTCTCTTTCTCATTGTTCTATTTTCTCTTACTTACTACTTCATCATTTTCTCTCTCATTTTTTGTGTCTTTTCTTCTCTATTTTTGTCTCACATTACCATTTCTCATTCTTCCACAGTGCTTCATTATCATTTCTCTATCTCTTTCTTTTCAAAACTTATCTTTGCCTTTCATTTTTTTTTCCTTCCTTCTTAATATTTTCTCTGTGTCTCTAATTTTTTTTATCATTCCTCTCCTTCTCTTTCTCTCTCCTTCTCATTAGTTTTCTCTGTTTCTAATTTACCTTCTTTTTCTCTCACTCTTGCTCTCTTTGATTATTTTTTTCCTCTCTTTCCACTATCATTCCTCTTTCTTTCTTGGTGTCGTTTTCTCTCATTTTTTATTTTTCTTTCTCTCTAATCCTTTATCATTTCTCTACCTACATTTCTCTTTTTTCCTCTCATTCTCTCTCTCTAGTAATTTAGGCTCAAATTCAACCCTCATGGCCAAATAAAAACACAACCAAAACTTTCCAATCAGAGAATCTTGTAGACACCCACGGACATCACAGCGTGATATAGATCCAACAAACGACCCTGAGGAACTGCATTTGCCAAAAAAATTCTTAATTATTCTCTCCATAAAGGCAATGTTTCAAGCTGAACGGGGCGTTCCCCCGGGTTTCAAAACTCTCGGATAATGTTTGGTTTAGTTTAGGGTTAATAACCTCTTTTCTTCCACCAGAAAATAATTATCTGTTGATCACAACAAAGCTCAAAAGAGCCAAAAAAGCTCCGGCGAAAAGTACAGGTGTCCCAAAAGTGGAAGCCTTTGGCGATCGTGAGAGATATCTAAGAAAACGGTTTTGCTTGTTGGTTATACGATGGATTGAGGAGTCATTTTAGATTACTAGATCTCCCGCCAAAAATCCACTTTCGGAGCGCTGTTTACTGTCTTTTAGTTAATTTTATCTAATTGAGATTGGCATGGTAGTAGTCAACATAAATGGGTGGTGAAGGGTCCGGCAAAGACGTGGACACCCCACGCATTTTGGCTTTTGAATGGCTTATCGGTAAGGTGGTCGATATGAAAGGAGGATATGTTGATTCGATGAGTTTGTCTTAGATAAACATTCGGTGACCTCGGCTAATGTAACTTCACCCGACCCTAATCTAACCTGGAACATAGACGTAACAGTGACTGAGGGTAAGGAGAAGGTACGACCCAGACGAACAAGTTATGGCAAACCGGTGGACCAAAGGTTGTTGGGGGGTCAACGATTCCTTAATGTCCCTGGTTGTGACCTATTTAGCTCGGGCACTTATTCCATTTAGACTCATTAAAGCTGATTTGAGGCTATTTGGACTAGGTCCGAACTTTTTCCGCGTCGGGTTAGATCAGTGGATGATGATTTGGGAGTGGAAGCAGTTTAGTTAGGAATTTGAGGCGTTAGCCACATTAGCCACGGTTCATCTGCGCGGGAACTGGACCTGTTCAGGAGAGCAGAACGGGTGATTGGTACACCTCCATGCTCGTGGAGATGAGTTTCATTAGAATTCAGACTCGGTTTCCCATTTGGTTGCGGCCTCGATCACGGTCTTCGTCGTGTATGGGTGGGCTACCATGTTTTGACTTGTGTTGTCTACCAAAGATGGACGACGGCCGTCTGAACAGTTTTTTGTTTTTGTTTTGCGTGTCTCCGGTCCTGTGTTAAGCTCGTGATTTGTCAATCTTTCCCGCTTTCTCTTTTTTGGCTTCTTCACTTGTTTCTAAGCTCTCCAGCCTTCCGTGTTCTTCCATTTCGATTCCTTCTTGTTATGGTCGTTTTGTTTTGTCGTTTACCTTCTTTGTTTTAGTTTCAGGTGATGTCCTCTTTGTCTATTTAATGTTTGATGCTCTTCTTCCTCGATGTCGTTGTGTCTTCTTGTATTTATAGCTTCTGTTATCATTTTCGTTCGCTCATCTACTTTCTGGTAGTTTTTGTTTTTTGGTATTCTGTCTGGTGTTCCTGCTGCTGTTGTTTCTCTTTTTAACCTCACCGAATTAGAGCTCTCATTTGTTGTTGACGTTTTCCTCCCATTCTCGAAAGTCCTCCCCTTCTAAACTGGTATCTTTCTGCTGCTGTTATTCTTCTGTTACTCTCTTGTATGGATTTTGCTGTTTTGGTCGCATCTTCTGTTAATCATTTTGATACTTTTGCTACTGTAGTGTTCCCCTATTTTACTCTCCTTCTTCTGCTTTTGTTCTTCTTTCTCCCGCTTCATCAAATTGAGTCTCTGGTTTGTTCTTTACGTTCTCCTCCCATTCTTGTCACCATCATCATCTTTTTATTGTCGCATCTCAATTGCTATCTTTCTGCTGTTGTTGTCCTTCTGCTCGCATTTTTCCTTAATCATGTTAATATTTTTGCTTCTGTAGCGCTCTCCTTTTTAATTTTTTCCTTTGCTGCCGTTGCTTTAAAACTGAGTCTCTGGTTTATTGCTTAGGTTTACCTTTCTTTCTGATTTTCCGTTTCGTCCTTTTTGAACCGGCTCACAAAGCGGAAAAGCAGTAAAATCCGGTTGAGTGAAAGCCAATTGGATGATTGGGCTGAGGTCGGTCCCCCGAAACCAATCGATCCGATCCGAAGGATCCACAAGAGGAATGACACCTCAAAAAAGGGATTCCAATTAAAATTTCGTTTGCTATCTTTCTGCTTTCTACACCCGGAATTTTTTTTCAGGCACGTGCCAAAACAAAAGACCTAAGATTTATCGGTTCCATTAATATCTTAATTGTTTTAGAAGAAGCGGGGCGGGGGTAGAGAGAAATGAATGAACACAACGCGGAAGATACTTTCATCTTTCTTTTGATTTACTCTTTGTTGTCGTTGGTGTTGGTGTTGTTCCTAATCAAACGGATTATTAATTCCTTCTCGAACCTGGCAAAGACTTGGCGACACACAAAAAAAGACAGAACCGAATTCCGAATTGAAAACGAAAGTGAAGGGAATTATGCAATCAGAGAAGTAATTCTCTTCTGCTTCAGTTACTCCTCAAAAGTCTCTTGACGTCCGTTCGAATCGGGGTTTTTGTCTTTCAGGTACGAGACCTCCGGACTATGTTACCTCTGCTACGTCGTTTATGTCAGGGTGGCCAACCAGTCTTCTCTATTTGGTATCCGTTTCCGGTTAATCTTCTTTGAGATCGGGAGGAGAATAGGAACACAAGTCAAACTTGACCCTCTTGAGACCTGAGTTTGACTGAGACATCGGAACAGCTATTCGACCGTGAACGGTTGTTTGAATTGGACTTTGCGTAATCGCGATTATGTCAGGTACTCTTATTGAGGAGACCGAGACGAAAAGGATGAAAAGCAAAAAATGAAATGGCGGATTGGGAAAGTTTCTTTGTTTTTGGTTTCGGTTCGTGAGGAGTTTAGGCTTTTTCCAAGATCTATAAAAGGTTTCTTGAATCAAGTTGCCGTTGTGGTCTTTGATGACTTCTGAAGTTTCCTGATTTTTTCTTTGAAGGTTTTACTGTTCTTTTCGTGAAAAAGTATCTGTCGGTTTGATATCATAACTTAAACCGTTTTGTTCGCAATTGTGGTGTTAGGCGTTCTCAAAACACTAAAGTTACGGCTGTTGAAATTTAGTGTAGGGATTCATAGATCGATGATATGCATGCCCTGAGTTGCCCAGTCGCTACAGACCTACATAACAAGTCCAAACTTGCCACCAAACATGATGAACCCAAAAACCTTTGCCTGCACTCACAAAACCCGATGTACCTTCCAGGTGTTACAAGGAAGCGCGTTGTTTTACGTCGCATATTATAGCCAGATAACTACAACTCTACTCAGTCAAATAGATGCAAAATCGATTCCCTGATTAAATTTTTTTCAATGACAACAACAGCTGCTGTCCTGAAATGAGGACGGGTGTGTTATTTCAATGTTTAGCTTTCGAGCCGAAGAGAGACAAACTCAACGCGAGACTGACAGCCTCAACACGGCCCTACAAAATCGCTGTAGCATTTAACCCAATTCAAGGAGTCCAATTTTCCCGGTTGGTCAGTTAAGACGGAGAAGGTAATGAGCAGGAAAATTTAGAGAACGGCCCTGACTGGACTTATCTGCTTTCCTTTCCGTCATTCAATCAGACAATAAATTCGAATCAGGAAACATCTCATAACTGAAGAAACGAGAGTGAGGTCACAGAGACACACTCAACCTTCGGGGACGCACGTGTTGGGGGACCTAAAGCGCGGGGGCTCAGGAGGCCCCAAGAAAATGCCGAATTGAGTCCGCGAATTTTCTAATTTAATTCCGCGGGTGTTAATTATTTTAGCGCTCTCTGGTGACTAAGTTCCAAAACGAGCTCCTATCGCGATACCATTGGTGGAATTTTAATAATGTAGTTAATACTTCTCCCGTCAGATGTCACTTCGTCATTTAGTCTTTAAAATGGTTTAATAACGTCACGAGTGTAATTAGGATTTTTAATTACTGTTTCCTTAATTAAATAAGCGAATGTCAAAGCAGGTGAGCCAGCCAAAATGCAGAATGACACCACACATTCCTTCACACGGCCCTGTTGAGCTTTTTGTCGACTTCCCTTTCTTCAGGTTTCATTCTAATATACCTATCGCTCGCGAGGCTCTCAAAACCCTCACACTCAAAACTGTTAATTTCGTTAATTAGCTCCGATCCTGATCGGTAGTCTACCGATAAAGGTTGTTGGTAGTCGTGAATGTACCTTAAATGACCTACACCCTGACTTGAGGCTTTTGAAATCGGATATTTCTAATTAGGTTAGTTAAGGTCTAATTAAATATTTGCAATTAAGCCTTAATTTCCTTTCCTTCTCGAGTTGACTTGTGAAATTAGTGGTTTGTTCGACCTTTCAGTGTCTCTTTTGGGTGGTGGTAAGGTGGGGGTGACCTTGAAAGAAAGCTCAAAGGAAAGAGAAAGACGTTTTAGAAGTTAAACCAGCTTTTCTGGGGTTGTGTAGAATCTAAGATGCACCTCGGTGCTGCTGAGATATGATGCGAAGAGGAGGGGTCGGTGAGTTGATGTAGAGCACATAGAAGAACATTTGTACAAATTTTGTCTCAAAAGTATTGCACACTTCTATACAAATCCCATTTCAAAACTCTTGCACACTTCTACCACGAATTTCATCGCACACTTTCTACTCTTCTATACATATTCCATTTCAAAAATATTGCACATTCTGTACTAAGAATTAATTTCAAAAACATTGAACCGTTGTACTGGGAATTCATTTCAAAAGTGTTGCACACTACCAGCTGGAGATCATTTCTAAAATGTTGCACACCTTTACTAGGATTTCATTTCAAAACTGTTGCACACTTCATTGCACATTGCACACTTCAAGTATAATTTTATCTCAAAAATATAGTACACTTCGACTAGAATTTATTTCAAAAGTATTGCACACTTCGAGTTGAATGTCATTTCAAAAATATTTCCCGCATATTTAAAATTTCAGTTTCAAAAACTGTTCACAGCTGTGTAGAAATTCCATTTCAAAAATATTCCACAGTTTTTGTATAAAGAAAATGGCGTCAGGGAGAAAATAAAGTGACGCATCCATGTCTAAAATGAAAATGAAAAGATGATAATAGAAAAGCTCGAGGTAAACAAAAGTCAGTCGGACGTGTGTGACACGTCTAGACGATATGCGAAGGTTACACAGACATTTCTCTCAGTTTCTCTAATCTAGTGAGCTTTGTTCTGTGTTAAACTTTGAGGATGAAAGAGGATGAGGGAAACAAACTAAACAAAAGAAGCCACAAGACAAATATGAAGACTGAGAGTGGGGCTTAGAGAATGAGGAGATAAGGTAAACAATAGTTGACGAAGCTTTGACAAACGACAAACAACAGAATCGAACACAAACGCGACGCCCAAAGCCCTCAAATCCGTCAAAATTATATTTTCATCGTATCATCGATTTGACTTATATTAAAAAACAGTATAGACACATAATTTTATATTTAAAACAAAAGCTCACACACTGTTTATTTACTTAAAGTGTTAATACCGTTTTCCACCCCTAAGTATAACTTATACACTATATTTATATACAAAATATATTATATAGCGGGAGGTCTATGATGTAGTGATTAAGTCTCAGATTAAGAAGTTATAGTCGCTAGTTCAAATTCAGAAAATCTCATCTTCGTTGGATGAAATTTAATATAATATAAAGGTTATACTATAATTATATAATAAAATTGAATATAGAGCTATAGTTTGGTTCGCGGTTACGACCCCGACCCTGCTGCACTTGTACAATGGCTTAGTTCATATTCAGAAATTGTTATCTCTGTTTGATGAGGTATGATTATAAGAAGTATAATTATACTATAAAATATATAATGTATATATAATTATGCGGGAGGTCTGTGGTGTTGTGGTTTAAGTGCCAGACTAAGAAGTTATAGTCCCGAGTTTAAATCCTCCTCCCGTATCCTGTTATACTCCCCCCAAAAGGGTAAAAAAGGGGAGTATAAGTATAACTATAACTGTAACCATTTACTTGTTCAAAAACTATATTGTTTACACAAAATTGTGTTGCAAAATTTACTTTCAAACATATTGTAAACTTCGGCCCAGATCTCGTTTCAGATATATTGCAAACCTCTTGTATGAATACTATTTTAAACGTACGACACACTATTGTAAAGATCTTATTCCAAAAGTATTGCACACTTTTTGAATATTTCGATTCAGAAATAATGCATACTTTTGTATGAATTATATTTCAAAAGTACTGCACAGTATTGTAATGGTTTCATTTCAGAAGTATTGCACAGTTTTTTGATTTCCTTTTAAAACAGTGAGCACGGTGTATAAATTATTTTTCAAAAATACTGCACACTATTTGAAGAACTTCATTTCATAAGTATTGCACACTTTTTTGTAGATTTCATGTCGAAAATTTTGTTAATATGCAGTGTGTTAAAATTATTTTTCAAAAATAGTGCACACTTGTGTGAATTATATTTCAAAAGTACTGCACAATGCCATGATTGTTTCATTTCAAAATTGTTGCACACTTTTGTAGGGATTCTTTTTCAAAAATACAGCAAGCTATTTTAAGAACTTCTTTTCAAAAGTATTGCACTCTTGTGTAGGGATTCCAATTCGAAAACGCTTCACGATATTGGAAGACTTCATTTCATAAATATTGCACACTCGTAAGATTTTTGTTTCAAAAATATTGCAAACTCTTCGACAACTTTCATTTCGAGAAAGTAAAAAAAGCAAAACCTGAGGGGAAATGATTTTATCGGTTTATCCGCCATTTTGAAAAATGGTTTCTTAAATTAAAGGGAACGCAGAAGGCGGTGGGCTGGCAGTAACACTCAAAAATCACTCAGTCAGTTATGAAAATCATCTTACCTGAGTGGACAAAAAAGGGAAACGGATGTGAACTTGAAAGCACCGGAATTCACCTCTCGATCAACCGGAAATGCAGCCTAATCCAAAAACTGTTGACGAAGGCGGTTTGACCGAATCTCCGGAATTTAGACTCCGTGATTGCGGATTGAGTCGCGAGAGAAATGTCGACAAAAACCGAGTCCGGTTTGAAAAGAAAACTCAAAATTTGGTTTTAGCGCCTGTTTTCCTTTCAAAATTGAAAATTTGGTTCGAGTGGAAAAACGGTCGTCGGTTCGGGGACGGCCGGTTTGCTGTCGTCGTCTCCGCTGCAGTCTAAAAACGCGAGAGAACGAAGCTGTTGGTCCGTGCCTCCTCCTCCTCCTTCCCATCTCTTCTTCATTCTTCTTCTTTTTTTCACGCGAAACGGGATCGCAGTGCCGAATTTATTTATTTATTTATTTATGACGTCAGATAATTAAGAGGCCATTAAAACTAATAATCTATGATCGTTGTAGACAAAACTTTTTTTGTCTTTCGCCATCTTGAATTTCTGTCTTCGTTTCTCTTCCCTTTCTTTATGATCGGTTACTACCTCTTCGTCCTCTTGCTTTGGTTCTTTCACTCCTCGCATCAAATGTCCAACCAGAATGCTGGTTTGGGTTTTTATTTTCTTCTGTATTTTGGTTTATCGAATCAGTCAGTTGTTCCTGTTCAAGAAGTGTTCGAACGCCTGTCACGAACCCTCGTCCCTCTTTATTGACTCTATAGGCTGACATGGTTGCAAACAATTTTCCTACGTCCACATGGCACTGATTTCATAAGTGATGCACACTTTACCAAGAATTTGCTTCAAAAATAATTCACATTTCTACACGAATTTCATTTCAAAAATTGCGCACAGCTGGGTAGAAGCCTCTTTTCAAAAAATTCTGCACACCTTTATACAAGTTTCATTCCTACAATAGTGCAGACTTTGTATAAGTTCCAGTTCAAAAATTTTGCACACTGTCGTGAAAATTTCGTTTCAAAAATTGGGTACATATGGATTGAAGCCTCATTTCACAAATTCTGCACACTTTTCTACACGTATCATTTCTAAAGTAGTTTTGTATAAGTTTCAGTTCAAAAAAACTGCACATCTGTGTCAAGATTTCGTGTCTGAACTACTGGTCATCGTCCAGAACATTTGTACAAATTTTTTCTCAAAAGTATTTCACACTTCTATACAAATCCCATTTCAGTGATGTTGGCCACCTCTTTATATGTTATATTTCAGAAATGTTGCACACTTTCACTAGATTCCATTTCAAAAATCTTGCACACTTTCACCACGAATTTCATTACACATTTATGTTAGGGATTTATTTCAAAATTGTACTATTCTGTATATATTCTATTTCAAATTTATTGCACACTTTCACTAAGATTTTATTTCAAAAGTATTGGACACTTCTACACAAAATTCATTTCAAAAATATTGCACACGTTAGTACTGATACACCAGGCGACGCTCTTTTCATTCATTCTAACCTCTCTAAAACTGCCTTCGCCAGTTTCGTTTAGGATGTACTCGAAAATATAGTCTACGTGAGACTATTATTTGGGCTATAAAACCGTATTGAAGTATTCTGCTATTTTGAGTTTGTAGTCTTATAGCTCTTATTTTACTTTTTATTCTTTTCCTTTGTGAGTCAACCTACTCTTAGTACCTTCTTGGTACCTTTCGTTTCTTTAGTTTTACTTAGCTTGGGGAAACTCCTCCTAAGCACTATATAGAGTTCTGGATGTAAGGCATCGATTACTCTTTGCCTTTGTTTGGTATCTGGTAGGTGATTATAGATAAAGATGACCGGAAGTTAGAAAATTTAGTTTGGTTTATAGAGGAAACAAAGAAGAAAAGAAAACAGACTGAACACAAGGGAAAGATGTCACAGGTTCTGATACAAGTACTGGTAGTCAATCGGTTGAGTGATTGTGGGTAATTCACTGAATACTGGATTAGTTTCTGGGGAGAGTTTTTGACAAAGTCTGACACGAAGGCTTCAGGCATAAGGACAGACATTTCTGTATCAAGTAACATGGTGAGCAGTCAGGTCTTTTCTTATCAGCTCTGGTGTTCCACGGGAAGAGTGTTATTGCCGAACTCTACCTCATAGATCCTTTTGACGTGCCCATGCTCGTACCATTATCGCAACATTTGAAGTCGTACCTACTGATGCTCATCCCCAAATTGCCACATACGCTCATAGATACAGATGAACCCACTAAATTACTTGACTTGGAAGACCCATATTAAAGGTAGACGTATCTGAGCTCAGCTCGTTCTGAACAAACATGTCTGCCTTGGGAAGACATCCTGAACTCAGTTCTGGTAACAAACTCATCTTTCAGCCTCCTGAAACCTGCTTGGACCCAAGGAATCCAGCTTGGGTTCCATCCTAACCTACAGCCTGAGACAGTTCTAAATAATTTCCGGTTATTGTTTCGACAATGATTCCATAAGTGATGCACACTTCTGTACAAATTTCATGGCAAAAATTATGCACAGCTGGATAGAAATCTCATTTCAAAAATATTGTGCAAGTTCCAGTTCAAAAATTTTGCGCATTGTTTTGTAAATTTCGTTTCAAAATTACTGCACACTTCTGTAACGGCTTCCTTTCAAAAATTGTGCTCAGTTATATAGGTGTCTCATTTGAAAAACATTGCACAGTTCTGTAAAGATCTCGTTTCAAAAATTCTGCACACCTTGTACAAGTCTCATTAAAAATTTTGTAGAATTGTAACAATTCCATTTCAAAAGTATTGCACATTTATATTTAAAAAAAGAAATTCATTTGAAAGAAGGTTTGTTGTTGGGGAGGCGATGGGTTTCAAATTGCACCCAAGATCATTAGTGCTGGCCACTCTCGGAGGTTGCAAAGCAGAAAAGGCTAATCTCGGCTATCTAGAATGAGCTATAATCTCCTCAAAGGTTTCACCTTCCACAACAACCCAATCATAAGCCTAACACCAGGTCCGAACATTAATTAACTACCCAAATAAATATATTTAGCACCGCGGAAAGTCTAAGTATATTGGTCAACATAATACTCAGCCGCCATTGTTATAGTTTAGCTTCGTCCCCTCTCAAGGTAACCTCACAGAGGCAGAGA
>JADMLL010000012.1:2279125-2298435 GCA_016920875.1 Columbicola columbae
TTTTTGTTTTTGTTTTGCGTGTCTCCGGTCCTGTGTTAAGCTCGTGATTTGTCAATCTTTCCCGCTTTCTCTTTTTTGGCTTCTTCACTTGTTTCTAAGCTCTCCAGCCTTCCGTGTTCTTCATTTCGATTCCTTCTTGTTATGGTCGTTTTTGTCGTTTACCTTCTTTGTTTTAGTTTTAGGTGATGTCCTCTTTGTCTATTTAATGTTTGATGCTCTTCTTCCTCGATTTCGTTGTGTCTTCTTGTATTTATAGCTTCTGTTATCATTTTCGTTCGCTCATCTACTTTCTGGTAGTTTTTGTTTTTGTATTCTGTCTGGTGTTCCTGCTGCTTGTTTCTCTTTTTAACCTCACCGAATTAGAGCTCTCATTTGTTTTGTTTTCCTCCCATTCTCGAAAGTCCTCCCCTTCTAAACTGGTATCTTTCTGCTGCTGTTATTCTTCTGTTACTCTCTTGTATGGATTTTGCTGTTTTGGTCGCATCTTCTTTTAATCATTTTGATATTTTTGCTACTGTACTGTTCCCCTATTTTACTCCTCCTCCTTCTTCTGCTTTTGTTCTTCTTTCTCCCGCTTCATCAAATTGAGTCTCTGGTTTGTTCTTTACGTTCTCCTCCCATTCTTGTCACCATCATCATCTTTTTATTGTCGTTTCTTTGGTTTCTTGTCTTCGACTACTTTTGCCTTAAGTTTATGCCGATTATTTCATATTTTCGCATCTGGATTGTTATCTTTCTGCTGTTGTTGTTCTTCTGCTCGCATTTTTCGTTAATCATGTTAATATTTTTGCTTCTGTAGCGCTCTCCTTTTTATTTTTCCTTCGCTGCCGTTGCTTTAAAACTGAGTCTCTGGTTTGTTGATTAGGTTTTTCTTTCTTTTTGATTTTCCTTTCTGAAACCGGCTCACAAAGCGGAAAAGCAGTAAATCCGTTGAGTGAAAGCCAATTGGATGATTGGGCTGAGGTCGGTCCCCGAAACCAATCGATCCGATCCGAAGGATCCACAAGAGAATGACACCTCGAAAAGGATTCTAATTAAAATTTCGTTTGCTATCTTTCTGCTTTCTACACCCGGAATTTTTCAGGCACGTGCCAAAACAAAAGACCTAAGATTTATCGGTTCCATTAATATCTTAATTGTTTTAGGAGGCGGGGGTAGAGAGAAATGAATAGACACAACGCGGAAGATACTTTCATCTTTCTTTTGATTTACTCTTTGTTGTCGTTGGTGTTGGTGTTGTTCCTAATCAAACGGATTATTAATTCCTTCTCGAACCTGGCAAAGACTTGGCGACACACAAAAAGACAGAACCGAATGGAAAACGAAAGTGAAGGAATTATGCAATCAGTAATTCTCTTCTGCTTGCTGTTACTCCTCAAAAGTCTCTTGACGTCCGTTCGAATCGGGGTTTTGTCTTTCAGGTACGAGACTCCGGTATGTTACCTCTGCTACGTCGTTTATGTCAGGGTGGCCAACCAGTCTTCTTCATTCGATATCCGTTTCCGGTTAATCTTCTTTGAGATCGGGAGGAGAATAGGAACACAAGTCAAACTTGACCCTCTTGAGACCTGAGTTTGACTGAGACATCGGAACAGCTATTCGACCGTGAACGGTTGTTTGAATTGGACTTTGCGTCGCGATTATGTCAGGTACTCTTATTGAGGGGACCGAGACGAAAAGGATGAAAAGCAAAAAATGAAATGGCGGATTGGGAAAGTTTCTTTGTTTTTGGTTTCGGTTCGTGAGGAGTTTAGGCTTTTTCCAAGATCTATAAAGGTTTCTTGAATCAAGTTGCCGTTGTGGTCTTTGATGACTTCTGAAGTTTCCTGATTTTTTCTTTGAAGGTTTTACTGTTCTTTTCGTGAAAAAGTATCTGTCGGTTTGATATCATAACTAAAACCGTTTTGTTCGCAATTGTGGTGTTAGGTGTTCTCAAAACACTAAAGGTACGGCTGTTGAAATTTAGTGTAGGGATTCATAGATCGATGATATGCATGCCCTGAGTTGCCCAGTCGCTACAGACCTACATAACAAGTCCAAACTTGCCACCAAACATGATGAACCCAAAAACCTTTGCCTGAACTCACAAAATCCGATGTACCTTCCAGGTGTTACAAGGAAGCGCGTTGTTTTACGTCGCATATTATAGCCAGATAACTACTACTCAGTCAAATAGATGCAAAATCGATTCCCTGATTAAATTTTTTTTCAATGACAACAACAGCTGCTGTCCTGAAATGAGGACGGGTGTGTTATTTCAATGTTTAGCTTTCGAGCCGAAGAGAGACAAACTCAACGCGAGACTGACAGCCTCAACACGGCCCTACAAAATCGCTGTAGCATTTAACCCAATTCAAGGAGTCCAATTTTCCCGGTTGGTCAGTTAAGACGGAGAAGGTAATGAGCAGGAAAAATTTAGAGAACGGCCCTGACTGGACTTATCTGCTTTCCTTTCCGTCATTCAATCAGACAATAAATTCGAATCAGGAAACATCTCATAACTGAAGAAACGAGAGTGAGGTCACAGAGACACACTCAACCTTCGGGGACGCACGTGTTGGGGACCTAAAGCGCGCAGGGGGAGCTCAGGAGGCCCCAAGAAAATGCCGAATTGAGTCCGCGAATTTTCTAATTTAATTCCGCGGGTGTTAATTATTTTAGCGCTCTCTGGTGACTAAGTTCCAAAACGAGCTCCTATCGCGATACCATTGGTGGAATTTTAATAATGTAGTTAATACTTCTCCCGTCAGATGTCACTTCGTCATTTAGTCTTAAAAATGGTTTAATAACGTCACGAGTGTAATTAGGATTTTTAATTACGGTTTCCTTAATTAAATAAGCGAATGTCAAAGCAGGTGAGCCAGCCAAAATGCAGAATGACACCACACATTCCTTCACACGGCCCTGTTGAGCTTTTTGTCGACTTCCCTTTCTTCAGGTTTCATTCTAATATACCTATCGCTGCGAGGCTCTCAAAACCCTCACACTCAAAACTGTTAATTTCGTTAATTAGCTCCGATCCTGATCGGTAGTCTACCGATAAAGGTTGTTGGTAGTCGTGAATGTACCTTAAATGACCTACACCCTGACTTGAGGCATCGGATATTTCTAATTAGGTTAGTTAAGGTCTAATTAAATATTTGCAATTAAGCCTTAATTTCCTTTCCTTCTCGAGTTGACTTGTGAAATTAGTGGTTTGTTCGACCTTTCAGTGTCTCTTTTGGGTGGTGGTAATGTGGGGTGACTGTGAAAAGCTCAAAGGGAAAGAGAAAGACGTTTTAGAAATTAACCCAGCTTTTCTGGGGTTGTGTAGAATCTAAGATGCACCTCGGTGCTACTGAGATATGATGCGAAGAGGAGGGGTCGGTGAGTTGATGTAGAGCACATAGAGAACATTTGTACAAATTTTGTCTCAAAAGTAAATTCTAAATCATTTCAAAACTCTTGCACACTTCTACACACCATTTCAAACTCTTCTACCTCTATACATATTCCATTTCAAAATATTTACATTCTGTACTAAATTAATTTCAAAAACATTGAACCGTTGTACTGGGAATTCATTTCAAAAGTGTTGCACACTACCAGCTGGAGATCATTTCTAAAATGTTGCACACCTTTACTAGGATTTCATTTCAAAACTGTTGCACACTTCATTGCACATTTCATTTCAAAAGTACTGCACACTTCAAGTATAATTTTATCTCAAAAATATAGTACACTTCGACTAGAATTTATTTCAAAAGTATTGCACACTTCGAGTTGAATGTCATTTCAAAAATATTTCCCGCATATTTAAAGATTTTAGTTTCAAAAACTGTTCACAGCTGTGTAGAAATTCCATTTCAAAAATATTCCACAGTTTTTGTATAAAAAAAATTTTCATTTCAAAGAAAATGGCGTCAGGGAGAAAATAAAGTGACGCATCCATGTCTAAAATGAAAATGAAAAGATGATAATAGAAAAGCTCGAGGTAAACAAAAGTCAGTCGGACGTGTGTGACACGTCTAGACGATATGCGAAGGTTACACAGACATTTCTCTCAGTTTCTCTAATCTAGTGAGCTTTGTTCTGTGTTAAACTTTGAGGATGAAAGAGGATGAGGGAAACAAACTAAACAAAAGAAGCCACAAGACAAATATGAAGACTGATGGGGCTTAGAGAATGAGGAGATAAGGTAAACAATAGTTGACGAAGCTTTGACAAACGACAAACAACAGAATCGAACACAAACGCGACGCCCAAAGCTCAAATCCGTCAAATTATATTTTCATCGTATCATCGATTTGACTTATATTAAAAAACGGTATAGATACATAATTTTAAATAAAACAAAAGCTCACACACTATTTATTTACCTAATGTTTTAATAACGTTTTCCACCCCTAAGTGTAACTTTCTCACTATATTTATATACAAAATATATTATACAGCGGAAGGTCTATGGTGTAGTGATTAAGTCTCAGATTAAGAAGTTATAGTCGCTAGTTCAAATTCAGAAAATCTCATCTTCGTTGGATGAAATTTAATATAATATAAAGATTATACTATAATTATATAATAAAATTGAATATAGAGCTATAGTTTGGTTCGCGGTTACGACCCCGACCCTGCTGCACTTGTACAATGGCTTAGTTCATATTCAGAAATTGTTATCTCTGTTTGATGAGGTATGATTATAAGAAGTATAATTATACTATAAAATATATAATGTATATATAATTATGCGGGAGGTCTGTGGTGTTGTGGTTTAGGTGCCAGACTAAGAAGTTATAGTCGCGAGTTTAAATCCTCCTCCCGTATCCTGTTATACTCCCCAAAAGGGTAAAAAAGGGGAGTATAAGTATAACTATAACTGTAACCATTTACTTGTTCAAAAACTATATTGTTTACACAAAATTGTGTTGCAAAATTTACTTTCAAACATATTGTAAACTTCGGCCCAGATCTCGTTTCAGATATATTGCAAACCTCTTGTATGAATACTATTTTAAACGTACGACACACTATTGTAAAGATCTTATTCCAAAAGTATTGCACACTTTTTGAATATTTCGATTCAGAAATAATGCATACTTTTGTATGAATTATATTTCAAAAGTACTGCACAGTATTGTAATGGTTTCATTTCAGAAGTATTGCACAGTTTTTTGATTTCCTTTTAAAACAGTGAGCACGGTGT
This sequence comes from Columbicola columbae, assembly GCA_016920875.1. Lineage (NCBI taxonomy): Eukaryota > Metazoa > Arthropoda > Insecta > Psocodea > Philopteridae > Columbicola > Columbicola columbae. The sequence goes on from JADMLL010000012.1 coordinate 2,284,308, forward strand.
ATAAATTATTTTTCAAAAATACTGCACACTATTTGAAGAACTTCATTTCATAAGTATTGCACACTTTTTTGTAGATTTCATGTCGAAAATTTTGTTAATATGCAGTGTGTTAAAATTATTTTTCAAAAATAGTGCACACTTGTGTGAATTATATTTCAAAAGTACTGCACAATGCCATGATTGTTTCATTTCAAAATTGTTGCACACTTTTGTAGGGATTCTTTTTCAAAAATACAGCAAACTATTTTAGAACTTCTTTTCAAAGTATTGCACTCTTGTTAGGATTCAATTCGAAAACGCTACGATATTGGAAAGACTTCATTTCATAAATATTGCACACTCGTAAGATTTTTGTTTCAAAAATATTGCAAACTCTTCGACAACTTTCATTTCGAGAAAGTAAAAAAAGCAAAACCTGAGGGGAAATGATTTTATCGGTTTATCCGCCATTTTGAAAAATGGTTTCTTAAATTAAAGGGAACGCAGAAGGCGGTGGGCTGGCAGTAACACTCAAAAAATCACTCAGTCAGTTATGAAAATCATCTTACCTGAGTGGACAAAAAAGGGAAACGGATGTGAACTTGAAAGCACCGGAATTCACCTCTCGATCAACCGGAAATGCAGCCTAATCCAAAAACTGTTGACGAAGGCGGTTTGACCGAATCTCCGGAATTTAGACTCCGTGATTGCGGATTGAGTCGCGAGAAAATGTCGACAAAACCGAGTCCGGTTTGAAAAGAAAACTCAAAATTTGGTTTTAGCGCCTGTTTTCCTTTCAAAATTGAAAATTTGGTTCGAGTGGAAAACGGTCGTCGGTTCGGGGAGCCGGTTTGCTGTCGTCGTCTCCGCTGCAGTCTAAAACGAGAGAACGGCTGTTGGTCCGTGCCTCCTCCTCCTCCTTCCCATCTCTTCTTCATTCTTCTTCTTTTTCACGCGAAACGGGATCGCAGTGCCGAATTTATTTATTTATTTATTTATGACGTCAGATAATTAAGAGGCCATTAAAACTAATAATCTATGATCGTTGTAGACAAAACTTTTTTTGTCTTTCGCCATCTTGAATTTCTGTCTTCGTTTCTCTTCCCTTTCTTTATGATCGGTTACTACCTCTTCGTCCTCTTGCTTTGGTTCTTTCACTCCTCGCATCAAATGTCCAACCAGAATGCTGGTTTGGGTTTTCTATTTTCTTCTGTATTTTGGTTTATCCGAATCAGTCTGTAGTAGTTGTTCCTGTTCAAGAAGTGTTCGAACGCCTGTCATTAACCCTCGTCCCTCTTTATTGACTCTACAGGCTGACATGGTTGCAAACAATTTTCCTACGTCCACATGGCACTGATTTCATAAGTGATGCACACTTTACCAAGAATTTGCTTCAAAAATAATTCACATTTCTACACGAATTTCATTTCAAAAATTGCGCACAGCTGGGTAGAAGCCTCTTTTCAAAAAATTCTGCACACTTTTGTGCAAGTTTCATTTCTAAAATAGTGCAGACTTTGTATAAGTTCCAGTTCAAAAATTTTGCACACTGTCATGAAAATTTCGTTTCAAAAATTGGGTACATATGGATTGAAGCCTCATTTCACAAATTCTGCACATTTTTCTACACGTATCATTTCTAAAGTAGTTTTGTATAAGTTTCAGTTCAAAAAAACTGCACATCTGTGTCAAGATTTCGTGTCTGAACTACTGGTCATCGTCCAGAACATTTGTACAAATTTTTTCTCAAAAGTATTTCACACTTCTATACAAATCCCATTTCAGTGATGTTGGCCACCTCTTTATATGTTATATTTCAGAAATCTTGCACACTTTCACTAGATTCCTTTTCAAAATCTTGCACACTTCTACCAGAATTTTACATTTATGTTAGGGATTTATTTCAAAATGTTGTACTATTCTGTATATATTCTATTTCAAATATACTGCACACTTTCACTAAGATTTCATTTCAAAAGTATTGGACACTTCTACAAGTATTTCACTTCAAAAGTATTGCACACTTAGACTAGGATTTCATTTCTAAAAGATTGCACACGTTAGTATTCATACACCAGGCGACGCTCTTTTCAATCATTCTGACCTCTCTAAAACTGCCTTCGCCAGTTTCGTTTAGGATGTACTCGAAAATATAGTCTACGTGAGACTATTATTTGGGCTATAAAACCGTATTGAAGTATTCTGCTATTTTGAGTTTGTAGTCTTATAGCTCTTATTTTACTTTTTATTCTTTTCCTTTGTGAGTCAACCTACTCTTAGTACCTTCTTGGTACCTTTCGTTTCTCTAGTTTTACTTAGCTTGGGGAAACTCCTAAGCACTATATAGAGTTCTGGATGTAAGGCATCGATTACTCTTTGCCTTTGTTTGGTATCTGGTAGGTGATTATAGATAAAGATGACCGGAAGTTAGAAAATTTAGTTTGGTTTATAGAGGAAACAAAGAAGAAAAGAAAACAGACTGAACACAAGGGAAAGATGTCACAGGTTCTGATACAAGTACTGGTAGTCAATCGGTTGAGTGATTGTGGGTAATTCACTGAATACTGGATTAGTTTCTGGTGAGAGTTTTTAACAAAGTCTGACACTAAGGCTTCAGGCATAAGGACAGACATTTCTGTATCAAGTAACATGGTGAGCAGTCAGGTCTTTTCTTATCAGCTCTGGTGTTCCACAGGGAAGAGTGTTATTGCCGAACTCTACCTCATAGATCCTTCTGACGTACCCATGGTCGTACCATTATCGCAACATTTGAGGTTGATACTGCCGTCCTACCTACTGATGCTCATCCCCAAATTGCCACATACGCTCATAGATACAGATGAACCCACTAAATTACTTGACTTGGAAGACCCATATTAAAGGTAGACGTATCTGAGCTCAGCTCGTTCTGAACAAACATGTCTGCCTTGGGAAGACATCCTGAACTCAGTTCTGGTAACAAACTCATCTTTCAGTCTCCTGCTTGGACCCAAGGAATCCAGCATGGGTCTCCATCCTAACCTACAGCCTGAGACAGTTCTAAATAATTTCCGGTTATTGTTTCGACAATGATTCCATAAGTGATGCACACTTCTGTACAAATTTCATGTCAAAAATTATGCACAGCCGGATAGAAATCTCATTTCAAAAATATTGTGCAAGTTCCAGTTCAAAAATTTTGCGCATTGTTTTGTAAATTTCGTCTCAAAATTACTGCACACTTCTGTAACGGCTTCCTTTCAAAATTGTGCTCAGTTATATAGGTGTCTCATTTGAAAACATTGCACAGTTCTGTAAAGATCTCGTTTCAAAAATTCACACACCTTGTACAAGTCTCATTAAAAATTTTGTAGAATTTTAACAATTCCATTTCAAAAGTATTGCACATTTATATTTAAAAAAAGAAATTCATTTGAAAGAAGGTTTGTTGTTGGGGAGGCGATGGGTTTCCAAAATTGCACCCAAGATCATTAGTGCTGGCCACTCTCGGAGGTTGCAAAGCAGAAAAGGCTAATCTCGGCTATCTAGAATGAGCTATAATCTCCTCAAAGGTTTCACCTTCCACAACAACCCAATCATAAGCCTAACACCAGGTCCGAACATTAATTAACTACCCAAATAAATATATTTAGCACCGCGGAAAGTCTAAGTATATTGGTCAACATAATACTCAGCCGCCATTGTTATAGTTTAGCTTCGTCCCTCTCAGGTAACCTCACAGAGGCAGAGAAGCCTTAGATCGTATCTCTTATCTCCTCCCATGTCACCACCAAATTATCTGGTAATAATTTTAACAAATTTGACAGTTCGTCGTTAAGAAAATTTAAGCGAAGGAAGAAAGGGAAAGGAATTCGTGAGAGGATTTTATAACTTGTTTATGAAACGTTTTTATTTATTTATTTATTTTATTAAAAATAAAACAATAAATGAATTTTAAAATAGATCTCATGTAAACATTAATTACAAGGTGAAGGAATCGGAAGTTTGCGGGTGCGAAATTTTTTGACGGTTTTGAGCTTTTGAAAAATGGCGGTCAAAATGACTTCTCTTGAGTAGAAACCTTTTTAAAATTATTGTTTTGTTATATTATCAGGCGTCGGCCATTTTTGTTGAAGGGACTTCTTTTTTTCAGTATCTTACGTCGAATCCCTCAAAAGATTTGAATCAGGGCCGGCCAATACGTGGGCCGTTTTGAGTTAGATTCTATTTAAACTTTATTTCGAGCTTGAATGTCGTAGGAATAGAACCAATTGGTTTTTGATAAGTATCGCACACTTTGGTCAGGAATCTATTTCAGAAATATTGCACACATTTATATGAAATTTATAGCACAAGTACTGTACACTCTTTCAAGGAATCAGTTTCAAAAATACTGCACGCTGCGGTCAAGAGTCTATTTCAAAAATATTGTACACTTACACGTGGAATTCGTTTCATAAATATTGCACACATTCATATGGAATTCATATAATAAGTAGTGTACACTTTTTTTAAGGACTCTATATCATAAATATTGCATGCTTGTAAGGAATACATTTCAAAAATATTGCACACTCTCGTATCGTAAGTGCTACAGTCCCTTTTAAGAACTCAGTTTCATAAATATTGCACGATGTGGTCAAGAGTCTATTTCAAAAATTCTGCACAATATTGTAACTATTTTATTTCAAAAATACTGCACACTTTTGTATGAATTCTATTTCAAAAGTAGTGCACAATATTGTAAAGGTGTCATTTAAAAAATATTGCACGCTTTGGTCAAGGGTCTATTTCAGAAATGTTGCACACACCCACGTAGAATTCATTCCATACATCTTGCACACTTACTTGTGGAATTCGTGTAATAGGTACTGTACACTCTTTCAAAGAATCAGTTTCAAAAATATTGCACACTTTTGTGTCCTAAGTACTGCACTCTTTTCACGTGTCGGTTTCATAAATACTGCACACTTTTGTCAGGGATCTATTTCAAAAATATTGCCCACTTTCATGTGAATTTCATATCATAAGTACTGTATACTCCTTTAAGAACTCGGTGTCATAAATATCGCACACTTTTGTGTCGTAAGTACTATGCACTCTTTTGAGGACTCAATTTCATAAATATTGCACACTTTCATCAGAATTTCATTTGAGGTGTCTTTTAAACTCCAGTTGGGGGGAAAAAACAACAAAATTATAAATGAGTTACGGTCCTGATTTTGATTGTGGTGTTGTGTTTGTGCGTCGGTCATGAGGCACACATTTTGCAGTCGGGGAAAAATTAATAAAACCAAGCCAGAGAATTCGGTATTAAAAAGAGAGAAGCAAATTCAGTTTCGACGCAATTTAAAGACCTTTTGGCATTCTTTTCAAAACCACCGCCTAAAAAAAAAAGAATTCGGTAAAACTTGGCATGGCGTCGTGTGGCCAAAAATAAATAACGCAACTGTGTGTGATCTGTTACGAGTTGGCGCAAAATGAATTTTTTAAAAATCGGTCTCCCTTTCCATTCGTGAACGATTCCAACCACCGGATTGGTGGAAAATTTTAATGACGTCATAACCGCCATCCGAATTTTTTGTTTTTAAGAGAAGCGTGCTTTATATCAAAATATGATTTATTTATCATTATTTTTGTTTTAAACTTAAATTTTCGAAGTATTTTTTTTACATGTTTTTTATGGCAAATGAAATTTCGTCAATAAATCAACCGAAAATATGAATTATGGTTTTCTCTTAATTAATAAACTTCGGAAACGAAAACATTCTAACGAGTAACGATTGTTGTTTACACTCTTTAGAGATTTTTGTTTAAAATTGTTTCCTCAGAGTAATAATTCGTGTAGGTTTATCTCTAATCAGTAATTAATTTTATTAAATATTCAAAATTTTTTAAACACTATTGTTAATCGTGAAAATAAACATTCAAATGAACGTTCGTTAAAAATTCACAGCCCTTTACAAAAGAGTTTTAAACGCGGAACGTAATACAAACTAGAAAACAACGTTGAAAGTCGGTAAAACAGTTTTAGTTCCCAAAACTCTCACCGGGAGCAGCACCATCTTAACTTTTTAACCGTTTTTTCATCAACTTCATTCGAGAATCGTTTTCGATCAATTTTTTAAAGAAATAATTTCGTTAAATCAGTTTTTTTGGTGGAAAGTTGAACGTAAATTAATTTCAAATCGATTTCAACGAACAAACATCCATTATTTGTGATTATTTGAGAGATTCGAAGGTAAATATTAAATCAATTTTTTGTTGTGTCAAACAAACATGACCGAAGTCTGGTGGTATGAATAACAATAATTAAAGTTCCGCTGTTGCTTTTTCCATTTCCATTTCGTATCACGGTTGAACGGGTTTTACAACAAGGCTAATGCTTTAATTAAAAAGCGAAATGTGAGTTCTCGGTTAATTGCTGGTTGATGTAATCATTAAAAGGAGCTGACACAAGTCTAATAAATCAAAAGATTTTGATGGAATTATGGGTTTTGCTGTTGTCATTTTCAAACAAACTCCTATTGCATGAGTGAACAGAGCTAGGTTGAGTGTCTGACTCATACAAAATGTAACAGCTGTTGGTTTTGATTGTTGATATGTTTGCTTTGATGTTTGTTTGTTGAAATTAAAGAAAAAGTTTCATTCTGGAGAATGATTGTTGTGTCAAGTGTTTTACATATGACTGACTTTGATCAGTATCATTCTCACATATTTTGTTAAACCCCAAATTTTTGTTTCCCATTTTCAAATCTTGCTTATTGATAAACATTCTCAGGACTGTTTTAAATCAGATAATATTTATTATTCATATAATTTTTGGTACATTTTTGAGTTTTGAACTGATCTTTAAATTAGACAGTTGTGCTCAAGGTCATCAGAGGTATACTTTTATATATGTATATGTTGAGGGTTATTATGGGTCCTGATTTATTTATTTATTTGACTGTTATAATTACTCTTTCTTGCCTAAAAGTGAACATTACTTATGATATAATAGTACCAAATGAGTGTGCATTAGTTTTGAATAATGTCTACTTAATTCATATTACGCTCGTTTCATTAGTAATACATATTTGCAGGGAGAATATGTTTCAAAAGTAATGCACACTATTATCCACAATTTTTTCTATATAAATGCTGGACAGAAGGAACAACTCATTTTTAAAATAATGGACGCATCAACGTTAAAAAAATTCAGTGATCACGTGGTCGACTTTTCCCACAAAAAGTCGTACCTGTCAAATTACGCAAATAAGTACGGGATCACGTCAGCATAGCAGTCATCCCTACTGACTGAGTCCTGATCGTAAAGGTAAGCTGCTGAGGGGTAAGCCGTAAGTGCTAGGTAAGCCTATCCTTTCCCCTTTCAGCTACCAAGCAGATATAAGGGACGAATTCAGGTAACCGTACTTATTTCGTCATTTCTCGGTCATTTTCGTTATCTGTCATTACTCTCGCTGCTGGGATCGAGAACCAGCACCCGTTTTCGTTGAGTGCCGATGACCCCATGGTGGTGCCATGCAATATTTCCCAAACACTGTTAAGTGAGTGCCAGTGACGTCGCTGGTGATCTTATACTTATTTACACATGTGGACGATTACCACTGAAGTTCATATTTTGTGGATTTAAAACATTGGTGCTCAGGCAGAATGAAAGTCAGTTCCACCGGCACCGACACGGAAAAATTTACATTAGACGTCCGGACGTCATAGTGTTAATATTTATCACATTTACCGACTAGTTAAAAAAAAATTTCCAGCCTACAATAGACATTTTATTCAAAGTTTGCTCATTTTATGAGTTGGATATTTTATAAACCAGCCGGTGAATGTGATAAATATTTATTAGTTTGTCACATTAACAAAGCTTAGTTGGTGATTATGAATAATCGCCGGGAATTATATATATATTCACACGATTTATCACTTTTACCGTAACATATATGAGTATCACTTCCCGGCGCACATAATACTTCGGTTCACTGGAATATAGAAAACTGTTTTCATTAGTCCTGGACAGTTGTTTGGTTTATTTCCTTTGTGTTTTATCTTTTTGTCTGAACACAAAGGTTGTGAACCTGATTCTTTTTTCCTTTCATGGTCAGACATGTTGACTATTATAAAAGGAATAAAAACGGTTAACAACGCTTGAGAAGTTCAAAGTTTTTTTTATAGCGTCATAAGCAATTTCGGATTTCAGGTAGTCGTTTTAAATGACTACGACTGTCATATTTTCAAGTGCAACTCGTCGGCGGTGGCGAGTCGCAGCTTTGAGATTGGAAATACCTGAAATGCCACACCTGAGAGCCGGTTCAACCGTTTAGTAGACTAATGAAGTTGGTGAATCCTATAAAATGTTCTAGAACAATTAATAGGTTGGGTCGTGTGGTTGGCGGAAACTTGGACCCAAAAATAACTTTCGTCAGTGGTTTGCTGATCCGTTTTCGAATCCGGCGGCTATCAAAATGTGTGTTGCTTAATGAAAGACATACAAACAAATCCGAGATAGACAAATTTATCGGTTTGAGACACTGTGACTAGACGATTTCAACCTGCGTCCATGATGAATCTCTTTATCTGACCCGGTTACATGTGTCCTTGAGTATGAAACTCATCATCTTGTGATATTGATACCTTACCGGGAAGTGTATCTCTAGCTGTGACGTTTTTACCAAGCGCCAGAGTGACTCAGTTTTTAAGTACCTAAGTCTTAGAGAAATGTGTCATCGTGACACAGATGTTTGTTGCTGTTTTGGGAGAATTTATTGTAGACACATGAATGTGACCAAAACGGACTTAGGATTGTGTCCGGCAGACAAGGATGGGGGACTAAAACGGGACTCCTGAGGAGTAGTAGTGGACACCAAACGGGATTGAGAGGGAAGCAATGATCTCTGTTGAAGTTGTTGGGATTACTGTATATGCTACAGACAGAGCGGAAAATAACCGTTCAAAGCAGGAAATGACCACATTGACACTCATATTTCCGGTCTTTTTGATCAAAGGTTGAGTGACCCTGTTTCATAAATAATGCACACTTGCAAGAGGATTTGGTTGCCTGAATATGGCACACTTTCATGTAGTTCTTATTTCATAAATATTGCACACTTTTCCTAGGATTTCATATCACAAATATTGAACGATTTCATGAAGCATTCAGTTCGTAGAAACTGCACACCCTCTCGAAGAGCTCATTTCAAAAATATTGCACACTTTAGAGTATTCATTTCATTATTTCTGCACGTTTTGGTGAAGTGCTCATTTCATAGATATTGCACCCTTTTCCTAGGATTTTACTTCATAAATATTGCACATTCATGTAGAGCTCATTTCTCAAACACTGCACAATTTTATGGAGCATTCAGTTTAAAGAAATTGCACACCGTCTTGGAGGACTCGTTTCAAAAATATTGCACACTTATTTAGAGTATTCACTTCATTAAGTCTCCACACTTTCGTGTAGTGCTCATTTCATAAATACTGCACATTTTCATGGAGCATTCAGTTTATAGAAATTGCACACCATCTTTGACGACTCATTTCAAAAATTGTGCAAATTGTATTGGAGTACTCGTTTCATAAATATTGCACACTTTTACGATGATTTGGTTACCTAAATACAACACACTTTCATGAAGTATTAATTTCATAAATATTGCACACTTTTCCCTGGATTTTATTAGCACACAGTCTTGGAGGACTCATTTCAAAAATAGTGCACGCTTGTACAAGGAAGAGAGTACCTTAAAGAAAGAGGAGGTTGGAATTGTCCACAGTTGTTCGGTGCATATTAAAATTAAAAACTTTTGGAGGAAACGCAGGGTTTGGAAGAGCGAGGGTGATGGACGCGAGATAATGTCTCGACAGAATAATATAAGTACAGTATAAGCAGTTTACTACACTACTAACTCACCCCAAAAGTAAATCAAAATAACTCGATCCTGGTAATACTCGTACGCCTTAAAATAATAAAGAAATCTGTTCCAGTCCGACCCTGAAAACATATCATTTGCAATAGCCTTCAATTTCTAAAGATAAAATAAGAGAAATAAGGAAAGAAAAACTTTTTCTCTTATAATTATTTATTTATTTACATAAGAATACTCAACACATGTCTTTTGTAAATGATAATGTCAAAGAAAGGAAGGAAGGGTAGTTGGAAGGGTGAGTGGGGCAAAGGGGGGAAGCTACCAAGGTGTGAAAACCTGAGAGCATACATTGTCATAGCAATATGGAGAGCAAAACATAGTTGAGCAAGAGAGAGACCGATCGAGCACCAGGAGAAGAAGAAGCAGGAGCAGTAGAAGCAGTAGGAGGTAGTGGCGGTAGCGGTGGTAGAGAAGAAGGAGGAGGCTCTAAGACATAACCAACCACTCTTCATTCAGTCGTAGACCTCCGTGGAGGAAACACGTCAAGTCAACACGCACTTTCGTTTCTCTTTCATTTGATCGGTGAAATTTTTTCTTTTCTTCCTTCTTGTTGGACAGAAGGGAGGACGGACAGACAGACGGACAGTTCCAAGACCCTCTTCGTCTAGAAAAAAAGTTTTTCTTTTGTATTTTCTGTTTGGTTTTTTGATTGACTTCGTTTCTGTGATTTGTTAGTTCTCGGTGAGAGACAGAAAACAGTTTGATTGTTGTTTATAATATTAATATTATTATAAATTTATTTATCTTCCGGATTTTATTTGGCGGGAAAAAATTTTGAAAAACAAAAACAAAAAAAGGAGATGCCTACAAAGACAGGAAGACCTGTAAGTAGTAGAAATAATTTCTCATTTCGATTTTCTCTTTTCGTCCGTTGTTACGCTAATTAATTTTGAAGTTGCTTTAATGGAGTCCTTTTGTTAATTATTAATTAATTAATTTATTTATTTAGTTAACGAAGGTGTTGGTTAACGAATTTCGCCGGGGAGAGGGGGTGAGAGGGGCACGGGGGGCGTGGAAGAGAGACACGTGAATGAAATGTGTTTACGGCAAATTTTTTTTGGGACACCCACTCACGCATGAACGGTTTTTTACGACGTTCGCACGTCTTGGAGTTTTTGTTTTCTTCCTCTCTCTCTCTCTTCTATCCAGTTTTCTTTGTCCAAGTCGTTGGAAGAGAAAGAGGAAGAGGAAGGATTGATCGGTGTCGAGACGACAAACTTTTTGTGATATCTGTGTCATCCTGATTGAATATTTGTTCGAGGGATTCAGTTTTGTGAGATAACAGTAACACACCGAATGGAATTTGATAAAGCAGTAAAAAAATTTAATTTGAGAGAGAATTACGCGGGAAATTTGAAAATTTAAATTTTTTTATACTCTCTGTCTGTTGAAGTGTTTTTGTGTCCCGAAGAAAGTGCACCATGTTCGTAAACTGCAGTCGTGTTTGGTCTATATGACGTCACACAAAGGTTTTCTAACATTTGCTTAAAAAAATGGTTTATTTGATTCCGTTTCCGATTCGTCAGGTTCGTACAGAACTTCTCAGGTCGTAAACAATTATTTTTATGTCTTCCTGTTCTCCTCGTTGACCTCCCTCCTCCACACAAAGGCGGTCTTGAACTTTTGTTTTGTCCTTGAAGAAATTTGGATTTAAAGAAGCATCCACAGGGTGGGGGGCGTTTCAAAAATCAACAAATCGCGCGGGAAAATTATAAATTTAAAATTGTACACTTGAGAGGATTTTTTATACCTACAGCAACTGGATAAAAGTGGTGATTATGTTTGGTACACCGTCGACAGTGTATTATTACAGTATAGACCTTTGTTTGGTATATTCTAATTCGTACTTAATATTGGTTTTTGTCAGTTCCGTTTCCGGTTTGTGGATTTGCGAAGAGACTTTCAAGTCCTATAAAATTACTACGACTTTTCATCTCCTCCTCCTCCTCTTCTTCTTCTTCCTTTTCCCGAAAAACAATTTTGAACGTTTGTTCTCATCTACCGGAAGGTATTTGAAAATTTGGTATAAACTTAGGGGAGGGGTGAGGAAATGCGCGGGAAAATTTAAAAATTTTAAAAACTCTTCGTCCACTTAGGTGGAATTTTTTCTTACAAGTGTGCATTAATAATGAAACGAGTTCTCCATTCAAAGTGTACCTTACTTAAGAAATGAGTTGTTGCTAGTGTGCAGTATTTAAAAATATGGTTAGTAGTGTGCATTATTTTTGAAATGACCCCCTACAAGTGTGTGTTAGTTCTGATTTGAATTTTTGTTGTTAACTATACATTATGAAAGAAAGATGGAAATAAGTAGTTATTTTTCAAAAATAATGCACAGTCTTAAGAAGACTTTTATAAGTACACAGGGGACAGTTCCAACCGCTAACGGCTAGAGAGCGAAAGAACTTGCGCAGCAAACACAACTGCTGCCTTGCAATAAGTATGGGAACTACAAAGGCTAAAGAACCTATCCTGATGGAAATGGGCAGGTATTCAGAGAGCTGTAGAGAGACAGCCTCTCCTCCCTCAGAAGGCTAGTGTAGGGCTAATAACCCCGCAACGGGAAACAAAATATTACGAAATCACAAAAACGTCTGTGGTTGCGAAGGCCAAAGCTCTGAATCAGCTGCAGTGCCAAATAAAAATATTTCATAAGTAATGCACACTTTTAGGGGCCTTTTTTCTTGAATAAAAGGGTGAAACAAACATTTGGCGGAAGTTTTGTTTACAACAAACTTGTGAAAATGTTTCAAACTCTAACCAACTGTACAAGGACATGAATTGTGTGTGTGTTGTACATCTTCAAAAATCGTAACGGCTTCATGAATGCGATTCTTTGACTCTTATTTCCGGTTTTTCGATTCTCGGAGGCGGTTTCGAGTCGTAAAAAAATTATTACGACTTCTCATCTTCTCTCCCAGATGAATAACGGCCTTAAACTTTCGTTTAGTCATAACTTTCGTCTAATTTATAATTATAGTTATAAACGAAATCTGGATTTTCTGTCTCAAATATGGGATTTGACTATATTTGGCGCCATTTTGAAAAGTTCTGTTTATTTATTGTCAGTGATTCGATTCTTTAATCACCCGGTTGGTAATGATCGGAGTTTGATGACACGCTCGACGTGAAAGTCAGCCATTAAATCGAATTCGTGTCAGAATTAATTAATAAAATGGGAGGGAGTTTAGCTCATTAATATGTTAATCGAATGAAAATTAAAATTTTTTTTTCCGTTTCTTGGTTAATAAGAAAAATTGCTTTGAATAATCCGTTGAGACTATTTACAAAATAACAAGTCGTTTGTTTCAGAAAGTTGTAACTCCATTTTTCTTGTCTGTGTGTGTGTTTCTGTATATTTGAAAGGTTAGCATTTTAGTTGATTAATAAATGTAGATAAATCATATCTAAGTTTGGTAATTTACGAATTTGGAGATATGAGATTTGATTAGATAAATGACTTTTAGGCGAATTTAATCTTTCACACCACTTACACCACTTTCCTAATTTATTCAATTGTAACAATTTGTTTATGAGAAATTATTAATATAATATAAAACATTTAGCTTTTTATCTCCTGGTTAAAATGATGTATTATACTGTTTAATATATTTATACACTTCTAGAGTTATTATCTATACAGTTAACAGCGAAGGGGAAGACCTAGCATACATCATACGAGTGACAATACAAATATACATAGTCCTGGGTGAAAAACGGGATTAAAACAAAAACTATACTTAAATAAACTTTATACTGTTTAATATACTGTATAGCATACTTGATAATCTAACCTTAGACACTTTTTCATTCAGGCTCATTATGGTCAAGTTTATGTTAAAATATTTATCGTAGACTGGAGGTATATTAGGCAACGACCGCATTACTTCCTTTTTCTTATACACTTGTATCACTTTTATAACGAATCATCAGGTCGTTTTGTTTTGTTAGAAATTTTAGGTGATCAAAACTTGTGGATATTCAAAGGTAGAGTAGGTTCTGACTGAAATTTTTGGTCGCTAAATTTTTATTAATGGACTTACATCACTTTTAAAGTAAATGGTTCATATGTTGCTTTAATTTAATTCACTTGAAGGTCATTGTTCCACTAGACATCATTTCGCTAGCCTTTAATTTCTTTATCGAAATGACACAAAATGAACTTATACCACTTCCAAAATAAATAGCTTCTATATAGTTACTAGATTTGCTTTAATGTATATTTTTGGAATATT
>JADMLL010000012.1:2298535-2392480 GCA_016920875.1 Columbicola columbae
TTGTTGTTTACACTCTTTAGAGATTTTTGTTTAAAATTGTTTCCTCAGAGTAATAATTCGTGTAGGTTTATCTCTAATCAGTAATTAATTTTATTAAAATTTTTAAACACTATTGTTAATCGTGAAAATAAACATTCAAATGAACGTTCGTTAAAAATTCACAGCCCTTTACAAAAGAGTTTTAAACGCGGAACGTAATACAAACTAGAAAACAACGTTGAATAGTCGGTAAAACAGTGTTAGTTCCCAAAACTCTCACCGGGAGCAGCACCATCTTAACTTTTTAACCGTTTTTTCATCAACTTCATTCGAGAATCGTTTTCGATCAATTTTTTAAAGAAATAATTTCGTTAAATCAGTTTTTTTGGTGGAAAGTTGAACGTAAATTAATTTCAAATCGATTTCAACGAACAAACATCCATTATTTGTGATTATTTGAGATTCGAAGGTAAATATTAAATCAATTTTTTGTTGTGTCAAACAAACATGACCGAAGTCTGGTGGTATGAATAACAATAATTAAAGTTCCGCTGTTGCTTTTTCCATTTCCATTTCGTATCACGGTTGAACGGGTTTTACAACAAGGCTAATGCTTTAATTAAAAAGCGAAATGTGAGTTCTCGGTTAATTGCTGGTTGATGTAATCATTAAAAGGAGCTGACACAAGTCTAATAAATCAAAAGATTTTGATGGAATTATGGGTTTTGCTGTTGTCATTTTCAAACAAACTCCTATTGCATGAGTGAACAGAGCTAGGTTGAGTGTCTGACTCATACAAAATGTAACAGCTGTTGGTTTTGATTGTTGATATGTTTGCTTTGATGTTTGTTTGTTGAAATTAAAGAAAAAAAAAGTTTCATTCTGGAGAATGATTGTTGTGTCAAGTGTTTTACATATGACTGACTTTGATCAGTATCATTCTCACATATTTTGTTAAACCCCAAATTTTTGTTTCCCATTTTCAAATCTTGCTTATTGATAAACATTCTCAGGACTGTTTTAAATCAGATAATATTTATTATTCATATAATTTTTGGTACATTTTTGAGTTTTGAACTGATCTTTAAATTAGACAGTTGTGCTCAAGGTCATATACTTATATATATGTATGTGTTGAGGATTATTATGGGTTCTGATTTATTTATTTATTTGACTGTTATAATTACTCTTTCTTGCCTAAAAGTGAACATTACTTATGATATAATAGTACCAAATGAGTGTAGTTTTGAATAATGTCTACTTAATTCATATTACGCTCTTTTCATTAGTAATACACACTTGTAGGGAGAATCTGTTTCAAAAATAATGCACACTATTACCCACAATTTTTTCCCCATAAATGCTGGACAGTGGAACAACTCATTTTTAAAATAATGGACGCATCAACGTTAAAAATTCAGTGATCACGTGGTCGACTTTTCCCACAAAAAGTCGTACCTGTCAAATTACGCAAATAAGTACGGGATCACGTCAGCATAGCAGTCATCCCTACTGACTGAGTCCTGATCGTAAAGGTAAGCTGCTGAGGGGTAAGCCGTAAGTGCTAGGTAAGCCTATCCTTTCCCCTTTCAGCTACCAAGCAGATATAAGGGACGAATTCAGTAACCGTACTTATTTCGTCATTTCTCGGTCATTTTCGTTATCTGTTTCGTTATCTCTCGCTGCTGGGATCGAGAACCAACACCCGTTTTCGTTGAGTGCCGATGACCCCATGGTGGTGCCATGCAATATTTCACAAACACTATTGAGTGAGTGCCAGTGACGTCGCTGGTGATCTTATACTTATTTACACATGTGGATGATTACCACTGAAGTTCATATTTTGTGGATTTAAAACATTGGTGCTCAGGCAGCATGAGAGTCAGTTCCACCGGCACCGACACGAAATAATCTACATTAGACGCCCGGACGTCATAGTGTTAATATTTATCACATTTACCGACTTGCAAAAATCCCCAGCCTATAATAGAGATTTTATTCAAAGTTTGCTCAGATTATGAGTTGGATATTTTATAAACCAGCCGGTGAATGTGATAAATATTTATTAGTTTGTCACACAAAGCTTAGTTGGTGATTATGAATAATCGCCGGTATATATATATTCACACGATTTATCACTTTTACCGTAACATATATGAGGTATCACTTCCCGGCGCACGTAATACTTCGGTTCACTGGAATATAGAAAACTGTTTTCACTTGTCCTGGACAGTTGTTTGGTTTATTTCCTTTGTGTTTTATCTTTTTGTCTGAACACAAAGGTTGTGAACCTGATTCTTTTTTCCTTTCATGGTCAGACATGTTGACTATTATAAAAGGAATAAAAACGGTTAACAACGCTTGAGAAGTTCAAAGTTTTTTTTATAGCGTCATAAGCAATTTCGGATTTCAGGTAGTCGTTTTAAATGACTACGACTGTCGCAATATTTTCAAGTGCAACTCGTCGGCGGTGGCGAGTCGCAGCTTTGAGATTGGAAATACCTGAAATGCCACACCTGAGAGCCGGTTCAACCGTTTAGTAGACTAATGAAGTTGGTGAATCCTATAAAATGTTCTAGAACAATTAATAGGTTGGGTCGTGTGGTTGGCGGAAACTTGGACCCAAAAATAACTTTCGTCAGTGGTTTGCTGATCCGTTTTCGAATCCGGCGGCTATCAAAATGTGTGTTTGCTTAATGAAAGACATACAAACAAATCCGAGATAGACAAATTTATCGGTTTGAGACACTGTGACTAGACGATTTCAACCTGCGTCCATGATGAATCTCTTTATCTGACCCGGTTACATGTGTCCTTGAGTATGAAACTCATCATCTTGTGATATTGATACCTTACCGGGAAGTGTATCTCTAGCTGTGACGTTTTTACCAAGCGCCAGAGTGACTCAGTTTTTAAGTACCTAAGTCTTAGAGAAATGTGTCA
Source organism: Columbicola columbae (assembly GCA_016920875.1). Lineage (NCBI taxonomy): Eukaryota > Metazoa > Arthropoda > Insecta > Psocodea > Philopteridae > Columbicola > Columbicola columbae. Next base: position 2,301,458 of record JADMLL010000012.1, read on the forward strand.
TCGTGACAGATGTTTGTTGCTGTTTTGGGAGAATTTATTGTGGTGACACATGAATGTGACCAAAACGAGACTCCTGAAGTAGTAGTGGACGCCAAACGGAATTGAGAGGAAGCAATGATCTCTGTTGAAGTTGTTGGGATTACTGTATATGCTACAGAGAGCGGAAAATAACCGTTCAAAGCAGGAAATGACCACATTGACAAACATATTTCCGATCTTTTTGATCAAAGGTTGATGACCCTGTTTCATAAATAATGCACACTTGCAGGAGGATTTGGTTGCCTGAATATGGCACACTTTTCTTGTAGTTCTTATTTCATAAATATTGCACACACTTTTGATGATTTGGTTACCTAAATACAGCACACTTTCATGAAGTATTAATTTCATAAATATTGCACACTTTTCCCTGGATTTTATTAGCACACAGTCTTGGAGGACTCATTTCAAAAATAGTTTTGCTTGTACAGAAAGAGTACCTGCAAAGAAAGAGGAGGTTGGAATTGTCCACAGTTGTTCGGTGCATCTTAAAAACTTTTGGAGGAAACGCAGGGTTTGGAAGAGCGAGGTGATGTACGCGATGAAATGGACGCGAGGATAATGTCTCCACAGAATAATATAAGTACAGTATAAGCAGTTTACTACACTACTAACTCACCCCAAAAGTAAATCAAAACAACTCGATCCTGGTAATACTCGTACGCCTTAAAATAATAAAGAAATCTGTTCCAGTCCGACCCTGAAAACATATCATTTGCAATAGCCTTCAATTTCTAAAGATAAAATAAGAGAAATAAGGAAAGAAAAACTTTTCTCTTATAATTATTTATTTACATAAGAATACTCAACACATGTCTTTTGTAAATGATAATGTCAAAGAAAGGAAGGAAGGGTAGTTGGAAGGGTGAGTGGGGCAAAGGGGGAAGCTACCAAGGTGTGAAGAAGACCTGAGAGCATACATTGTCATAGCAATATGGAGAGCAAAACATAGTTGAGCAAGAGAGAGACCGATCGAGCACCAGGAGAAGAAGAAGCAGGAGCAGTAGAAGCAGTAGGAGGTAGTGGCGGTAGCGGTGGTAGAGAAGAAGGAGGAGGCTCTAAGACATAACCAACCACTCTTCATTCAGTCGTAGACCTCCGTGGAGGAAACACGTCAAGTCAACACGCACTTTCGTTTCTCTTTCATTTGATCGGTGAAATTTTTTCTTTTCTTCCTTCTTGTTGGACAGAAGGGAGGACGGACAGACAGACGGACAGTTCCAAGACCCTCTTCGTCAAGAAAAAAAGTTTTTCTTTTGTATTTTCTGTCTGGTTTTTTGATTGACTTCGTTTCTGTGATTTGTTAGTTCTCGGTGAGAGACAGAAAACAGTTTGATTGTTGTTTATAATATTAATATTATTATAAATTTATTTACCTTCCGGATTTTATTTGGCGGGAAAAATTTTTGAAAAACAAAAACAAAAAAAGGAGATGCCTACAAAGACAGGAAGACCTGTAAGTAGTAGAAATAATTTCTCATTTCGATTTTCTCTTTTCGTCCGTTGTTACGCTAATTAATTTTGAAGTTGCTTTAATGGAGTCCTTTTGTTAATTATTAATTAATTAATTTATTTATTTAGTTAACGAAGGTGTTGGTTAACGAATTTCGCCGGGGAGAGAGGGGTGAGAGGCACGGGGGCGTGGAAGAGAGACACGTGAATGAAATGTGTTTACGGCAAATTTTTTTTGGGACACCCACTCACGCATGAACGGTTTTTTACGACGTTCGCACGTCTTGGAGTTTTGTTTTCTTTCTCTCTCTCTCTTCTATTTCTTTATCCAAGTCGTTGGAAGAGGAGAGGAGAGGAGGATGATGTCGAGACGACAAACTTTTGTGATATCTGTGTCATCCTGATTGAATATTTGTTTGAGGGATTCACTTTTGTGAGATAACAGTAACACACCGAATGGAATTTGATAAAGCAGTAAAAAAATTTAATTTGAGAGAGAATTACGCGGGAATTTTGAAAATTTAAATTTTTTTATACTCTCTGTCTGTTGAAGTGTTTTTGTGTCCCGAAGAAAGTGCACCATGTTCGTAAACTGCAGTCGTGTTTGGTCTATATGACGTCACACAAAGGTTTTCTAACATTTGCTTAAAAAATGGTTTATTTGATTCCGTTTCCGGTTTTCCGATTCGTCAGGTTCGTACAGAACTTCTCAGGTCGTAAACAATTATTTTTATGTCTTCCTGTTCTCCTCGTTGACCTCCCTCCTCCACACAAAGGCGGTCTTGAACTTTTGTTTTGTCCTTGAAGAAATTCAATTAAAAGAAAAGAAAACCACAGGTGGAGTATAGACCTTTGTTTGGTATAAATGAGTTGTTGCTAGTGTGCAGTATTTATAAAAATTGTATAAATAGTAGTGTGCATTATTTTTCTTTTGAAATGAAGTTCTCCCACCTACAGTTGTGCTAGTGTATTATTTTTGATCTGAATTTTGTTGTTAAGTATACATTACTTATGAAAGAAAGATGGAAATAAGTAGTTATTTTTCAAAAATAATGCACAGTCTTAAGAAGACTTTTATAAGTACCAGGGGACAGTTCCAACCGCTAACGGCTAAGAGAGCGAAAGAACTTGCCAGCAAACACAACTGCTGCCTTGCAATAAGTATGGGAACTACAAAGGCTAAAGAACCTATCCTGATGGAAATGGGCAGGTATTCAGAGAGCTGTAGAGAGACAGCCTCTCCTCCCTCAGAAGGCTAGTGTAGGGCTAATAACCCCGCAACGGGAAACAGAAATATTACGAAAACGTCTGTGGTTGCGAAGGCCAAAGCTCTGAATCAGCTGCAGTGCCAAATAAAAATATTTCATAAGTAATGCACACTTTTAGGGGCCTTTTTTCTTGAATAAAAGGGTGAAACAAACTTTTGGCGGAAGTTTTGTTTACAACAAACTTGTGAAAATGTTTCAAACTCTAACCAACTGTACAAGGACATGAATTGTGTGTGTGTTGTACACATCTTCAAAAAAAAATCGTAACGGCTTCATGAATGCGATTCTTTGACTCTTATTTCCGGTTTTTCGATTCTCGGAGGCGGTTTCGAGTCGTAAAAAAATTATTACGACTTCTCATCTTCTCTCCCAGATGAATAACGGCCTTAAACTTTCGTTTAGTCATAACTTTCGTCTAATTTATAATTATAGTTATAAACGAAATCTGGATTTTCTGTCTCAAATATGGGATTTGACTATATTTGGCGCCATTTTGAAAAGTTCTGTTTATTTATTGTCAGTGATTCGATTCTTTAATCACCCGGTTGGTAATGATCGGAGTTTGATGACACGCTCGACGTGAAAGTCAGCCATTAAATCGAATTCGTGTCAGAATTAATTAATAAAATGGGAGGGAGTTTAGCTCATTAATATGTTAATCGAATGAAAAATTAAAATTTTTTTTTCCGTTTCTTGGTTAATAAGAAAAATTGCTTTGAATAATCCGTTGAGACTATTTACAAAATAACAAGTCGTTTGTTTCGAAAGTGGTGTAACTCCATTTTTCTTGTCTGTGTGTGTGTTTCTGTATATTTGAAAGGTTAGCATTTTAGTTGATTAATAAATGTAGATAAATCATATCTAAGTTTGGTAATTTACGAATTTGGAGATATGGGATTTGATTAGATAAATGACTTTTAGGTGAATTTAATCTTTCACACCACTTACACCACTTTCCTAATTTATTCAATTATAACAATTTGTTTATGAGAAATTATTAATATAATATAAAATATTTAGCTTTTTATCCAAATGATGTATTATACTGTTTAATATATTTATACACTTCTCGAGTTGTATCTACAGTTAACAGCGAAGGAAAGACCTAGCATACATCATACGAGTGACAATACAAATATACATAGTCGTGGGTGAAAAACGGGATTAAAACTAAAACTATACTTAAATAAACTTTATACTGTTTAATATACTGTATAGCATACTTGCTAGTCTAACCTTAGATACTTTTCCATTCAGGCTCATTATGGTCAAGTTTATGTTAAAATATTTATCGTAGACTGGAGGTATATTAGCAACGACCGCATTACTTCCTTTTTCTTATACACTTGTATCACTTTTATAACGAATCATCAGGTCGTTTTGTTTGTTAAGAAATTTTAGGTGATCAAAACTTGTGGATATTCAAAGGTAGAGTAGGTTCTGACTGAAATTTTTGGTCGCTAAATTTTTATTAATGGACTTACATCACTTTTAAAGTAAATGGTTTATATGTTGCTTTAATTTAATTCACTTGAAGGTCATTGTTCCACTAGACATCATTTCGCTAGCCTTTAATTTCTTTATCGAAACGATACAAAATGAACTTACGCCACTTTCAAAATAAACGATTTATATAGTTACTTTAGATTTGCTTTAATGTATATTTTTGGAATATTTATAATACACAGAAGGTATAGACGGTGATAACTGTATCACCTCCTTTTTCTTTTCGACATGTATGCAATCACTTTCATAATCAATCATAATGCAGTTAACGCATTTTAAATGATCGAGGCTTACGGAAAATTTACATTAGAGTATATTATAATCGAATTATATGGTTGTCAAACTTTTCGTAATGGTCTTACTTCATTTTTAAAGTAAATCGTTCATACGTCTCTTTAATCAAATTCACTTCAAGGTCATTGTTTCACTGGACATCATTTTGAAAGCTTTTAATTTTTTTGAAGTAACACTAATTGGACTTACGCCACTTTCAAAATAAATAGCTTCTTTTAACTAATGTAGATTTGTTTAATTGTTTCTCTTTGAAATATTCATAATGCACAGGAGGTATAGAAGACCATGACTGTGTTACTTCCTTTTTCTCATCGACTTGGATCACTTTTATAATCAATCATAACGCGATTACATTTGTTGACAAATTTTAAATAATCAAATCTTTTGTAAAATTTAAAAACAGTAGAGTATAACTAAATTATATTGTTGTTATATAATTTTTGTTATTGAACATATATCACTTTCTAAGTAAACGGCTGCTCTAATTGAATTCACTTCAAGGTCATTGATCCACCAAACATCATGTCGCGAGCATTAAAGACTTGATGGAAGTTTCGCAAATTTTTGGAAAGGACACAAAATGAACTTACATCACTTTCAAAATAAACATGCTTGAAATATGCTTTAATGTTTCTGTTTGAAACATTCTTTATAATCTACAGGAGGTATAGAAGGCAATATTGGTATCATGAACTCAGACCAAGTTGTAGTCAAGCGTTTACTAGTTTTGTTTATTGACGAATTTTAAATTGTGACAACGGATGTGGGTGTTTCAAAATACCAACTCCGAATTGTTTATAAATAGGACGTGACTCTAAATTATAAGTATAAATCTATCGATTTTCGCATGAAATAGACTTACATCACTTTCAGAATAAAAAGTTCAAAAACCAACACGATTTATCTCAACATTTCAAAATGAATTAGTAACAATGAGCCGGTTTCTCCTTTTATCCAAAAGTTTATACCGCTTGTATAACTTATACCATATTAGCTATTGTATGCCAAGTATAAGTATTATAATAAATAATTTTTCAGTTTTACAATTAGTCTTTTGTGGTGATCGAGAATCGGTTGTGAGGGTTTTGAATGGTAGTTGAGTGACTGGAGAAGACCTTTAACAAGAATTCATTTCAAAAGTATTGCACGTTTATTTACTTTGTGGTTGCTCTGTTTATTTCATAACTAATGCACACTTTATTGAAAATAATCTCATCACTTTCAAAAGAAGCGTCCCAAATAAATTAAGTTTGATGAAGCTAACTCAAGGAAACATGTGTTAATGCGACATGAGAGAGAGAGAGAGAGAGTTAATGGCCGATTCAGGGCCGGATTTATAAAAACAAAACAAAAAAACGAAAAAAGGCGGCTTTGTATAAAAAACCTTTTTTCTTGGAATTTTTTTTGAAGAGGGTTGCCACTCAAGGAACAAAGATTAATGGCAGACCTACCCCTGGCACCTTTGGCAGGTACATTAGCATGTTTTCTAGGTTTCAGTGTCGGATTGGTCCTTTTCTCAAATATTGTACCACTCAATCATGTTTTGTATCGATGTTATGATGAAGATTTTGGGTATCGTGTAGAGCCCCCTTTATCGGGTTGACCTCTTGGAGGCTATAAAATCAAGAAAAATTTTTGGAAATTGGGGTAGGAGGAGGAATATTTCTCTTTTGAAACGTTTTTATTGGGTGACGTAATCTGATGAAACCAAGAAGTCAATGACGCAACGATCAAGGACGAATTGAGTGAGGAAAAAAAAATTTTTATTTTGATGATTCGGGTAAACTAAAACCGTTCGGTTTGTGGAAAGCACGTGTTAGAACGAACCGGAAGTGGAAGAGTTGGGTAAATGGCCAAGCTAAAATCGGTGTAGAGGGGATGTAGGTATATTGAGAACGTAATCCAATGTTCGGTAGGTTTGGTGGGGTTCCAGGTGTTGAAAACAGGGTCAGGTTGTGTTGTGTCAGAGACCATCCCAGAGACAAACTACCCATGAACCTAACGCGATAACCTTTCTACCACCAGGCTACCAAAAAAATTTTTTCTTTTAATCTCAAACAACTCCAACGCTGTATATCACTCAAACGAAATTAATTCGGCGGGGAAGAGAGGAGCTGTAGGCTCGGGGGGGGAGCAGCTTTTTAAATACATTTTTCCATACTGCGCTTGCGCAATCGAAACAACGCGAGAAAATGACAATACTATAATTAATTAGCACGTTTTTATTTTGTAATGCGCGATTTGCACACAATGGAAGTTTTATTAAGTCAAATTTAGATGTTAAACCCCCGGTCCCTCATTCTTCCCTCCCATCTCTGATACTTCGGGATTGTTTCCTTCCTTCGGTTTTGGTCCGTCTGGAAGAGCCAGAACCAAAACGACCGAAATGTCGCTATAAATATATCTTCGGTGTTGTATAAGTTAGGAGCGGGAGTAGGTTGGAGACCAGGGGAGGTAAAGGTCAAGAAAGAAGAAGACCCCGGAACACAAAATAGTCTCATCGAGACCTGGTTTGGTGAAAATATCATTGCGGTCATAATTTCGGGTCCTAATGACCCTTGCGTAATGCATGGTCAGTAGGTAGCCTCTGGTCTGAAACCGGAAAGAGTTTGAATGTCCCCGGGGGTTGGGAGGAGGGGTGTTAAGAATCAATTTTGAACACGGGTGTGCCACGTGGTTGTTTCAAAGAGACCCAACGGTTTTGACTAGACGAGGTCTAGGTCGTTGTTGGCGAAAATGGGTTCGAGGACGTTCGGGGTTGACTTAATCGAACTTCCCTCAATTGGTACACGTGACTTCGTGGGTATAATAATGGCGAATGCTTAATCAGCGTTTTTGTTTTTGTGTTGCTTTTTACTTATTTTCTTGAGACTTTAGGTGTCTTATGACATTGGAACGTAGTTTGATTAGAGTTTCGGTTTTTGCTCCGGTTGAAGGTTTTGCTTTCGACTTGTCGTCACGAAGTTTTGATTTGGGGTCGTGTCGTCATCGTTATTGTAATTTGGCTTCCATTTTGAGATAATTTTATTGTTGTTGTTGTTTGTTTTCGTTTCGGCCATCTACAAGCTGTTTCAACATTTTTCCTCCTCTTTCCTTGTCTTTCTTCCTCTCCCTGTGGGTTCGTTTTCTTGAGGTAGACCACGATCTCTTAGCTTGAACACCTTGTTATTTCATAAATATTGCACAGTTTCATGGCCGAATCGTGTTTTAAATAATGCACATTCACAGAGAGAATTGATTGCACAAAAATTGCGTTTTCACCATCAATTCATTTCATAAATAGTGCACACCTTCATGAAGATAACCGTTTTACAAATATAGCACCTTGGAGTATCATTTCATAAGTATTGCACAGTTTCGTGGGCATATTTGTTTCTTAAGTTATACAAACTTTGGTAAAAATTAATTCCACAAAAACTTCGTTTTTAGCAAGAGCTCATTTCATAAATAATGCACACCTTCTCGCAGGTATTGCAAATGTTGCTATTTTCCAGTAATATTTCATAAATACTGCACAATTCTATGGTCGAATTTGTTTTTAAGTGATGCACACTTACGGGAAGAATTGATTTCAAGATAGCAAAAACTCATTTCATAAATAATGCACACTGATGTCTGTTAAGAAATAGCCAGCAATATTCTATTCCTGATGCCTCGAAAAGAGTGTGCAACACTTATGAATTCGTCGTTATTGCTACCCATTCTCGGAGGTATTTGTCGTTTATTCGATTAATCGAAACAACGAATCCAGATGTCAGTTGAAGCATGTTAGGACGTAACAAAGACAAATTTGGTTAATCGGAGCAGTGGGATCGGCCCAAAACCCACCAAAAAAACTGGATACCAGGCACAAAACACCTACAGACACCCAACATCCGAATCCTACAATACTCGGAAGATGATCAGCCTATGAACTCGCCATCTCCGGTCTCCTTCCTCGAAGTTTATAAAAATAAAATGGCGGAACAAGAGATTTCTTGTTTCCGATTCGAAATAGGACATCTATTTTTAGGATGACTATCAGTTCTCTAGTAGACAGAGGGAGAAGGAGAGAAAAAAAATTTCAAAAGAATATTTTATCTGACGCCAAAACAAAGGATATCCATTAGCTCTTTTGCATCGGCCAGGTTTTAACTTTTTTAAGGCACCAGGTCTAATCTAGAGGAGGATGTCTAAAAACCCATTTCGACTAGCCTAAGTCATAAAACTAAACGACTGACGTCCTTAAAATGACTTCCAACTCTTTTCTGTTTGCAGAGTAAATTCTTTTAGGAATTCTTTGCCCCTCATCTCTTCTTCTTCTTTTTGTTAATCTACGAGTCGTTTTTAACGTTTCCGTCATCGCTAGATAAATAACCGAGTATCATCATCATTATTATTAAAGTTAACTCGTCGAGAGTTATTCGCGAGTTTGGGATGTTGCGTGAAACTTCTAAAACAAAAATAGAGAATCGTCTATTCACTCGTCTACTGTTCTGATTAAAAATTTTTTTTCTTGTTATCTATCTCCTCAAACAAGTCGTCGAGCTCTTATCTTTCTTTTTATGTTTGTCGATGGGTGAATTTTATTTCGTCTTCCAGTCTTTCGGTGTGGATAATGTTTTTGTACAGGCTGTTGAGTAGATGGCGAGAAAATTGGAGTGGAGGAATAAACCTGCTGCTTCAGACAATGGCAGAGAGGAAGTTTGGAGTTACTGTCATGTGCCATGTTTGAACACCACCCTGGGGCCTGGATACTTTGTACTGGAACACTTGAGACCTATACCCTGACAATATTGTAAAGGGCATCTAAAACGCTTTCTGAATTCAACGGCTAAAGACAGGAAACTCAAGATGTTATATTAAAAGATGGGTTCCTAAAGTCTTAAAGGACAGCAGTCAAGAAAAGCAAAGTGAGACGGGGAAGGGAAAAGGAATAGATGGAGAGCAGAAGAAAGAGAGGCATAGAAAGCAGAAGAAAGAGATAGGAAAATAGACAGAGAGAGAAGCGAAAAGAGTGAGACGGAGAAAGAGCAGAAAAGAGAGAGATGCGGACAAAGACAGTTAGAAGGAATGAGAGAGAGAACAGAGAAAGGGGAAGCAGAAAGAAAAAAGAAAGAGAAATAAAGAGAGAGAGAAATCGAGAAGAAAACAGAAGAATGTTATAAATCAGAAACAGTAGAAAAACAGAGAGAGAGATAGAGATAAAAGAAGGAAAAGGAATACGAGAGATAACAGAAACGCTGAAACAGATTGATGAAAACAGAGAGACAGACAAAGAGAGAGAGATAAAGATAGACAAAAGGGAAGCAAAAATAGAGGGACCGAAAGTAATTAGAAAAACAGGACCAAGAGGAACAGAAACGGAAACAGATGAACCCAAAGAGAAAAAATAAGAGAAAGTAGGAGGGAAACCAAAAGAGAGAGTGGAACACAGAGAGTAAAGGGAAAACAAGAGAGAGAGAGAGAGACTGAAAAACAGAAAGACAGAAAATGAAAGGACAAGTGATAGGATGGCAGAAAGAAGGAGAAAACGAAAGAAAAGAGAGTTAGGTAGAAGATGTGAGAGAAGCAAAAACGAGAGTTAGGGAGAGAGAGAGATAGGTAGGATTTAGCGCGCAACCAAACCTAATCGGAAAAGATGGTCACGTAACCGAACACCTGACTGAAAGTAATTATCTGAAAGGAAGATGACAGCCATTTTAAACAAATCCTTCAAGTACAGTAGATGAAAGAACAAGAAACCACATGTGTAAATATTGGATCACCACAATGAGACAAGTAGAAAGGACGAAAGCAATCGCGTTCCCAGCTCGAAGGATTCGATAAGAAACGACAATCAAAATGACTACTTCCGGTTTCCCATGTAACCGTTATCAAAGTCATTTTGAGACGCTTTCCATTCCCCTCGGCTCTCTATAAAGCTTTAGAGGGCCCAGAAAATGTTTTTGCGCATTTGCTCATCACTGACCCCGTCCGGGAGGAATTGAAAAGAAGGTTAGATTCGCATAGTCGCAGTTAGTTCAATAGGTCTATTAAAGCGAACAAAAGAAGATGTCGTTGTCACAATTGGCTCAAACAAAATTAGGCTGATACTCGAGCAGAGAAAATGGCTTCCGCTCCGAAGGCCACCTTATTCAAAGTAGCTGCGGGTTAGTTTGCATTATAAAAGCGCAACATGGCGCGTTCTGTCAGCAATAACGGGCACGTTCGACCTTGTACGAGCTCCGGGTGAAGGCATTGTGGTCGTTAACAAGCCCAGAAGAGACCAGCTAATGTTTTCGTTTCATTAATCCGTTCCGATCGTTTCAATTAGGTGATTTCTATTGGGAATGAAAGCTTGGGGCCGTGACTTGGTCATGGGTCTTGTGTGTGTGTCATGTTTGTGGTTAGCAGTTCACCTCTGTGTTTCGTTTCCGGTTTATTTGTCCTCTCTCTGTCGTTTTTTTAATAAATTTTCTTCTTGGTTCTATACCTCATTAATTCAGGTATCATTTCAGGTTCTTTTCTTCTTTATGACACGTATGGAGCTTTATTTAGCTTTCGATTAGGTGTCTTGTCTTAGAAATGAAAGTTTCTCATCGCTACTTCTCGACTTCTTGTTGTTGAGTCTCGTCAGCTCTTTGATTTGGGTTTCATTTCCGGTCTTTTGTCTTGTTTGTCTGTATGCCTTTAACTTTAAACTGTGTCAGCAGCTCACCTTTTTTGGTGAATTTGGGTTTTAAGCATCTTTAAAGCTTTTGGAAGCGAAACTTTGTTACCACAACTGGTTTATGGGTCTCGTAAACGCCAAAGCTACTGGATGCTGATTATCAGTACATCTCGTGTTCATTTCCGGTTTTTTGGTGAGAGCCTTCAATCTGTCCTCATGCATATGTATCTCAGCATTCTGTCTTATTGTGAAAAATTTTCGTTTTATTTCAACTTTTTGGCGCTTCTGCTCTTCTACATTTTTAGCTAAGAGCACTTGATTTACGTTCTGGTTTGTCTAGAATACAACAGAAACCGTTTTGTAATCAAACTACAGGAAACTCAAACCAATGATGATTATGGTTTTAGAATGACTTCATCTTCTGGTTTGGGGTCTTAGAAAAGATGATAACATTATCACAAAGATCTCTTCCCAATTTTCGTTATCATGTTTGCTCTCTGCGCCCGGCGCTCAGGTTTTTGTTTCTCGAATTAACGGAATCCGCGCCAAAATTCCTTTTGCTAATAGAACCAGTTAGGTGATGGAGTCGTGCCAAAGATTAACGTTTCAGGTTTTTTTGGCACGTTTTTCAACCTTCCAGATGGCGTCGCTGTCGTCATCGCCGCGAACCTTGACTCCCCTGATATCCTTCTTTCTGACTTAGAAACGAAAGCAAACTTCCGCGTGATCTTGTCGTTGATTTGTTCCAAGGACGTTTGATAGCCGTGTTTCCGGTTTTTGAAAATCAAAATGGCGGCAAAGTGGCATCAAAAAAATTTCTTTTTAATTTGTGCGTCGATGATTCTTTCCTCGCCGGAAGGTTAAATTACGCAAACGTGTCTTCTTTTGTCGTCGTGAATGGAGGAGAGCCTACGCTTTTTATTGTGGATCTGTTTCAAAATGGCGATTGAAATTTATGGTTTATGGCGACGGGTTCGTGGGCCGAATCGATTTTTTTGGTAGAAATGTGATTTGATTAATGGACTCTTAAGAAATGTTCGATTAGGCGTTTTCTCTTTGGAATGGAAGTCTGTGACCGTGACTTGTGGCATGGCTCTTGTGGTTAGCATGGACTCATGCTCCTGGATTCCCGGTTAGTTGTGTTCCGTTTCCGGTCTTTTTGTCTTGCCTGTCTTTCATAAATTAATTCTGTAATTGTCGTCCTCTTACATTATTGGGTTAGGTTTCAGGTTCTTGTTTTACTCGTCCTGACACTTTTGTAACTTTTTCAGGTTTTGATTGGACTCCAGATACTGATTAACATCTTTTCTATCCACTTGTGTTTTGTTTCCGGTCTTTTGTTTTGACTTTTTTTTGGCTGTTTTCTCATCGTCTTTGTGTCTGTCCTAACTTATTTCCTTCTTATAAGTAGTTTTGTTGAGTTTTTAACTTCATTCAATCAAGTTTCGGGTGTTTCTCCACATTCTAACACTTTTGATGCCTTTTTGCACACTTTTGACGAGAGCTTCCGACCACAACTTATTGACGTCATGGGTGTCGACGCTCCTGAATGTTGATTAACAGTTCATCTCGTCTTTATTTATGTTTCATTTCCGGTCTGTCTCCAATTAGAGCAGTCCATCTTTGAGTCTGAATTTGTGTATCCATTCAAGTTTCACGTACTTCTACCTTTCTTGACAGTTTTGAAGCTTTCTATTGGCTCGATATTTCAGTTTTAGTCTCATAACAAATCATTCTTGGCAAAGAAAACTTGGTTTCACTTTATTTTAAAGTATAGCGTTTGTCAATAACCAGACAGGAAGTTGAGGTTTAAAAATGGCGGCTGTTTACGCTTTGTAAGCTCTAAGTGTGGTTTCCAAACATGTTCGCGACCGAATTTTTAAGTTTCCAGATCTGTCAGTCTTTATCATATGTCTCTAAAATAATCGTTCAATGACTTGATGACTCACCATGTCCTCCAAAGAGTCATTTTATGAATGATCCGTCGCCGGGCGATGTGTTAATTTATTTCTCGCAACTTCGCATAAAGGATGTCACAGAAGAGATTAGCAAATCGTGATGAAAGAGGAGGAGGAGGAGGAGGATTTTGGACAGAAGAAACGTCGCTACTCCCTTCCGGTTCGATTAGTATAATAACTAGTGAAAGACGAATTGAGTCGGTCTGTGTTTCCTCTCAGGATTTGGCGGACGAATATGTTTTCAGGTTGTCCACGTCTTCTTCTCCTCCTCTTCTCTTTCTTTTCTTTCCTCCCTCCACTTATGTTCCAGTTCGTTCAACTCTTCTTCTAACAAACCGAGTGACAATTAAAAAGTAGGTTTCGTAAGTCATTTGGAGTCGTGCGGAATGCCATAACTTGTTCAGTGAAATGGTAGCTCAGTGAAATGGCATTTCGGCGTTTGGAGTGGTCACATGTGTGGCGGTCAACACACCAACGAGGTCACTTCAAGCTTTTTTTGTCTTTTTCAGGTTTTTGCCTGGTTTGCTTTCGGTTTGTTTTTCTTGGTTTCCTTTGATACCAGAGGAAGTTTCACAACTTTGTGGACTAGTTCCTTGAATAACTTCCGTTAGCTTAGTGGCGGTCGTTAAACTTCCTCGCTTTCGTTTGTTGTTCTTAGTTCTTGTCGTTTCGAAACTTGTGTTTTGGTTTGCTTTGATTCTGATTATTTCTGACTTAAACTTTTGATCCCTTGTCTTTTGAGGGAAACAAAAAGATAAAAGACTTAAGTTAGTCTGTCGCACTCGAAGTCTTTTTTTACGCGAACAGACCAGTAAATATGTTACTCGTTTAGATTTAAAAAATGAAAGCTTGTGCGTTAATTTTGAAATGAGTCCTTCGTCTCTGTGCACTATTTATAAACGAATCCCTTACAAGTCTGTGCAGTATTTATGAAATGATCTTTATGTGAAAGTGTATCATATGTTTTTAACATGAGTTGTGTAACATCAAAGTGTGCACCATTTATGAAATTAACTTCATCTGCAGTTTTTTTTCAAATGAACTCCACATGAAAGTGTGCACAATTTACGGAATGAGTTCTTTCCAATTTGTGTGCAATTTTATTGATATTAATTCCGTATGATTGTGTGCAATATTTATGAAATAAACTCCATCTGATAATGTGAAATATTTTTCAAATTACTCTATAATAAAGTTTGTAATCTTTTTGAAAGAAATGTCAGGGCAGTGTGTGCAATATTTATGAAAGCCAAGGAGTTGCATTCTCATGACATTAAAGTTGGAACCAATACCGAAAATGTAGTTCGGTTTGTGGTTGTAGGCTGATTTTGAGTTAAAAAAATGTCATCTCATTTGAAGACATATGCAATTTTAATATATAAAATAGTATAAATCATTATTCATATAATAATGATACAATGAACTAAAATTTTATTGTTGTCGTGATGCAACTAATTTCAAGTAGTGTACAGTAAAGGCCGTAATCGATATAACGGTTTTTGCGTAATACTGTTTGCGGTTATTGTTATCATTTCAAAAATATTGCACATGCTCAGGTGAAGCTCATTTCATAAATATTATACAGTCATTTAGAAAAATTCATTTCATAATTATTGAACACATTGACCGGGAATCCGTTCCAAAAATATTGCACACTCCCAGATGGAGTTCGTTTCATAAATAGTGCACGATTGTCTGATTGTTAGTTTTCGATACATTGGGATGATGGTATTGTTACCCTAAACTTAGGCCTCACAAAGAGTAAGGAGGCTGTCGAGTTCGCATTCGTCAGAGGTTTTTCAGAAAGAAGACTCCGAGCCTCCTCGAAATAATTGGGAATCGAGACGGAATGAAAGCCAGACGAACTTCGCTCCCGATGAAATGTTAAACCAGTCGAAGAAGTTATTTTTAACAAAATGTTTCAAAAGACACTCTTAAAGCGTGCTCTCTCTCTCTCTCTCTCTCTCTCTGTCTCCCTCTTCCTCTCTCATGGATTCCATCACTCGACCCGTGAAAGAAGTCTCTTGGGGCTTGGCTCAGAACTCGCAACACGCGACACACCTATAAAAGCTTTTCGGTTTCAAGGTTGCGAAAAACCTGATGCGCACTTTTTTTAAGGATCCGATTTATGCGCAGTCAGTCCCGATTCTCTCTTTCAGGTCGGGTTGTAGGTCACGTGACACGTTTCTCAAGTTTTTGGTGGCCAAAGGTCGATGTGAGAGTTTTCTTGCTCTTTGCTTTGGTTTTCGATTTTCCTCGCTTGTGGTTTCTCTCCCCTGAATAATTTTTATTTCTTTGTTGAAATTCTGCTGTTGGGGTGTTTTTATAAGGCGTTCTATATACCATTGTACTATTTTGAGGACAGCTGATCGAAATTCACTATGGTTTCCATGGCCTGAGTCTTTGGAGATGGCAAAAAATTTGTCGTGTAGTCACAAAATCCAATGTACCTTTCAGGTACAACAAGGTACCTGGTTGTTTTCCGTCACTTGTAGGAAGCAAATAACTAAGGAGTTAGTGTTCTTGGGTACTGACAAACTGACAGACAGAATGGTGAGTTAGTGGTAGTTAACTGGTTTCATGTTCGTTTTAATTTTCCTGGTAATAATTTTAAGGTTTTCAGGGGCCATAACTTCTTTCTCCCTCTCTGTCCTTGTATTCCTCTTTCTGTTTCGCTTTTCTCTACCTTTTTTCACTGTCCTGTCGCCTTTATTTTTTTTCTTACTGTCTTTCTTTCTCTCTTGTTTCCTACCGCCTTTCTCTCATTTCGTGGGTTTTCTCTCTCTCTCTCTTTATTTTTCTCTGTTCTTCTTCTAATTTTTTCTCATCGTTTTTCATTTCTCTCAGTTTTTATCCCCCCTCTCTCTATCTTATTTCTTCATCAATTTTCTTTCTCGTGTTTCCTGTTTCTTTCCCTTTGTCTTGTGTATCTCTCTTCCTTTCTCTTCCTAGCACAATATTTATCTTCCTCTCACTCTCTCTCTTTATTATTCTCTAGGTCTCATTCCGTTCCTTTTCTATCTGTATTTCTTTATATCTTTATCTTTCCCTCCCCTTCTCTAGTACTATCATTTCTCTTTTTTTCTTTATCTCTCTGTCTCTTCTCATCTTTCTCTCTCTCACATTCCATTATTTCTCTCATTTTCTCCCTCTCTCTTTCAGTGTCTATCATTCCTCTCTCTTATTCCTTCATCATTTTTCTTTGTTTGATTATCTTTTTCTCTCTTTCTATCGTTCTTATATTCCTTCCTCTCTCTATGCAACAGTGTATTTATGTCCCTCTTCCACTCCCTCTCTTTATTCTTCTCTCTCTATGATCTTCCTTTCTCTCTTTATAACTCTATTTCCCCCTCTCTCTCTTCGTCTGAATTGTTATATCACGGTTGCAAACTAATTAACTCGCGTTCAGAGGATTATAGTCACGTGATTTGAATCTGGTCGTAAATCCTCCAACTTTATTGGAGAACCAACTTTCGTTTTGGCACTAAACCTGGAATCCTATCTCGTTTTCCTTAACAGGTACACAAACCACTTTTTAAGAGTTGATTTGTGGTTCGGTCGTCCAGATTGGGTCGTCAACTGTCCTCGCAAGGACATTCCAAATCGCTGTCTGATCCAATCTGGCCTCGGGCGGTCTGTCAACGACCAGGACATTTCTCCTTTTCATCATCATCGTCATCGTCTTCGCCTTCTTTCAGAGGAAGAAGGTATTTCGTAACGACTCAGGTTTTTCCCTCTCTTTCGATTTCCTTCAGGTTTCTTTGCTTCGTGTAAATATTTTGTTTTTGTTGTTTTGTGTTGTCGTTTTATTGCTTAATTGTTTCGTTTTGAACATAATCAGCGCTTTTGTGTTCACCAAGTTCATCATGTTCTTGAATCTTCAAGTTCGTTCGGAACTTCGCGTCAGTCGTATCAGATACGGATGAAGACGGTGAACTGAGTGGATTTGGTCCGAGAGAGAAATTAAAAATTTTTGTTGTTGCGGGCTTTCGGAAAAAATTATCCAACAGAGAACAATGTCTGATACCGTGAGTACCCAACAACGAGAAGGAAGATGAGCCCAAGAAAAGACGAAAAAGCTCGAAACGAAACAAATTAAGGTTTTGTGCGGATAATTCTTTGAAAGCTTTTTTTGGTTTCGAGCTTTCTCATGAGACATAAAAACTTTTCTTCTGCTCTCCCTTCACCAAATTTCCGGTAACCTCTAATTATTTATTTATTTATTTATTTCGTGTTGAGTGACTTTCTGTATAATTTTAGTGGTAGAGGGGTTTAGCTTTAATCCCTTAGAGAAGCTTTCATGCTTTGAGAAGATTCTGATGTTTATAATGTCTCCTACTCTGCTTGGATTTAGTCTTAAAGACTTATCGTTGAACTGTTTCCGGTTGTAAATTTTTTTTGGTTGTATTGTGTAGACCTAAAAGTAATACTGTATGCATGTGGGTGATAATCAGATCACACTAGTGATAAATCGGATAAATATATGTATAATTCCCACCACTAAATTCGATAAATGTGACACATTGACCGATATTTATCATATCTACCGGCTAATTTATAAAATTTCCAACCCGGAAATTACGATACGGATTACGAGTTGAATATTTTACAAAGTAACCGGTAAATATGATAAATATTGATCAATTTGTCAAATTTATCAAGCTTAGTGGGTTATTAAGTATAATCCAGAATTTTCGATATATTGTCCTGATTTATCACTTTTACCGCAATATGTTTACAATATTACTTTCAGCTTTACATAATGTATATATACAGTTGAGTTTTAATCCCCTTTTTTACCCTCTTTGGGTAGGGATTAGACAGGATACGGGAAGAGGATTTGAACTCGCGACTATAACTTCTTAGTCTGGAACGTAACAACTTCACCACAGACCTTCCGCTCATGGTATATATTTGTCGGAGATTATTCATTGACTAATTTATCAAATTTTGTGGTAAATGTGAATAATCTCCGGTATATATTATGTAAACCGCAAAGTAATATCGTACATATGTTGCGGTAAAAGTGATAAATTAGGCGAATATGTATAATTCCCGCCGGTAATTCACAATCACCAAGTAAACTTGATTAATGTGACCAATTACTGACTATTTATCATATTTACCGGCTAGTTTATAAAATCTCCAACTCGTTACGAAACGTTTGTTCAGATTACGACCGGTCGTTTGTAATTCGTTTAGTACTATACTATGTGTTCTTAGTACTAGCTCCAAGACTGCACTGTTACTTAATCATGTATATCTGCTAAAATATTGCACAATTTCTTGGATGATTCGTTTCAAAAATTTTGCACACTTTCTTGAAGAATTTTTCATAAATATCGCACATATTCAGGGATCGTGTCAGGGTAATTGACGTCCGAGTGCACGTGCGAATGAAAATGGTGGCAATAAGTTTATTATGACTATTTTATACTTTCATCATTTTTCAAGACTTTCCTACCGCAAGCGGTCGATTGACTGGTGACCGACATCCAAGTTTTTCCTCAAATAGTATTAATCGTAAAAATTAAAAACGCGACTGTACAGATAATTTAGGAAATGTCACAAAGTGTCATGACTGTGCTGTAGTTGACCGGTCTGATAAGTTTAGTGTTAAGCACCTCTACTTCCGTCAGCTGCGAGGAATCTCTTGATACGTTCTGTGGTAGTCTAGAGCCCCCGGTTTTCTAGTTTACTTCTCATGTCAAATTTGAGTTTTTATTATAGACACAATTTTGGTTTGACGTCATTACTAAATTTATGGTTATCTTGTTTTGTTTTTGTTTTACTTTATTCTAGTCACCCGGAACCGGAAATAGACTTCAGAGCTTTGAATTTGAATCCTTTTTGAATTTTATTTTACGTTGGCAACATGCGGAACTGGGTTTCTTTAGAGATTTTCCCAAAAACTGCGCTCAATTTTTCGCAATATCCGCTTCAGACGTCAGCAACGACAGCATTTTCTCTACGTTAGGCTTTCGTCCAAGGTCACGTAATCATTTGGCAACAAGCCTTTAAAAAAAGAAATTTTTTTCGTTTTTCATGAACAACCACCCATTTTTATTAGAGTAAATGTCAAGAGAAAACATCTGGGTAATTGGGTCAGTTGGCAGAAATAACCCAGAGACCCAATTTTTGTTTGTTGTAATAGATTTGCTGGAACTGTCCCCGCCACCATCAACACACCTCCCTTCAAGAAGAATCTTTCGTTCTGTTGGTTTTGTCGCAGTTGTGTACCTTGTTTGAGCTACCTTGTTTCCGTTTTATGTTTATTTACTTTTATTTATTTATTTATTTATTTAAATATCGATTTTGTTTTAAATTTTGGTGATGACGTCATGTTACGCAATTTTTGTCGCAGTTTGTGCGAATTGAATGCTATTGGAAAATTTTGGTTTTGGGTTTGTTCAAATAATGATCGGTAGAAGAAGATACCAATGAGGAATGGTAGTGTTAATTAAGTTAAAAGTTTATGTAGGTATGTAGTCAATGGAGGATTCTTCTTCTTTTTCTTCTGCTGGTGCGTCTTTGATTTACGAACTGTTACTTCTATAATTTTTTTACGTCTTCTTTTTATTCTTCGTTTCGGTTTTTCCTCTTTTTCTTCTTTTTCTCTGTTCCTTATTCTCTTCTTCAGGTGTATCTTACTCAGGTTAGCAATCAACTGTGAATATTATTTTTTGCTACGTAGTCTTTTTGTTCTTTCTCTTCTTCGGTTCGTCCTTCTTTTATTTCTTCTCCTGTTTTTCTTTTTAATTCTTCCTCTTTTTCTTCTTTATTCTCTTTCTTCTTCCTCTGATGTGCCTTTAGATTACTATGGTTAGTAAACAACTTTGTACGTTTTCTTCTTTTTTATTTTGTTCGTCCTCTTCCTTTTCTTTTTCCTCTTTTTTTTGTTTATCCGTCATTTTTCTTCTTGTTCTTGTCCTGATTTTCTTTATAATTCCTCCCTTTTTCTCTTCTCTCTTTGTCTTTCTGATGCGCCTTTGAATTACTATTACATTTTATTGTTTGTCTATCTGTCTGTTTTTCCTCCTCTTCTTCTTCTTTCTTTCCTCCTTCTTTGTCTTGAATGTTCATGAATGAATCAGAATGACTGAATTTTTTTTCCGTTTTCTCTTTTTCCTCGGTTTTTGTGTTTTTGTTTTCTTTTCTTTTTTCTCTTCCTGTTTTTTTATTCTCTTTATTCTCCTTTTTATCTTCTAATGCGCAATTGAACTACTGTAAATGGCATTGAACTCTGAATATTTTTCTTTTACGTTTTCTTCTTCAATTTCTATTTCTCTGTTTTTCTTTATATCTGTTCTTCTCTCTTTTTTTCTCCTTCTTTCTTCCTTCTTTTAATTACTCAACTAGTGGTCATCTCCAAAAAAATGTATTTTATCATTTTATTACTTCTCCTCCACGAAATGAAATAGTTCCGACAGACTAATCTTCTTTCGTAGGTTTTTCTTGCCACTGACATCAGTTCTTTAGCCACTTGGCTTAAATTGCAATCTTTCGTGTCTTCTTACGTGTCCTAGGTAAACTACCTTCTTTACTCTGATGGTATCTCAAAGATCCCATTGGTTCCTTACTTCAATCAGGATTGCTTCCATTTGAATATATTTTGATTGTTTAAAGAGAAGATGATAGAAAACGGAAAATCCGACGAGATACAGTGACAATGACAGAGGGATGAGATTATGCGGAACGTGATTCACGTTCTTAATAATCTCATCCCGTTCTAAAACCGTCTCGGTCACTTCAGGCCTACCTCGTTTTGGTACCTTCATTCTATACAGATACAACTTGGTACCTAAAAGATATGAAAGCACCATCTAACTCATTTCCGTTCTCCCTGAATTAAAGACCCGATTACTGCTTAGAGGAATTTTTTACCAAACTTCCTCCCCTCGACCTCATCTTCTCTCCTCCACCTAAGCGATAAGAAAGTCACACGGCAGCGACTTTTATCAGTATATACCTGTGATAATACCTTGAAGTAATTTATGCGCCTTAACGGGCTTGCGCGTAACAAAACCTGCAATCTCAAGGACCTTTTCTATGTCATCGGCATCAAGGTAGTAAGGAGGTGAAGGGGGTAGAGTTGGGGGAGAGGGAGATCGGTTGAAACAAAGCCTCACGTTGAAGAGATGAAGAAAACGAAACAGAAACAGCAAAGAGAGAGAGTTTCCTTTCATCGAGAGTATTGATTCGATGGGTTTCTTCCCCCTTGTTTGAGAAAGTAATTCATTTCTGTAGGGAAAAACTGGGAAACCGGGGGAAGTTTCCCTTCCGAAATGTCTGACGTTGCCACAGGGTGTTTGGAAAAGTTTGAATCGATACACGTGTCCCAAGTGAATGATGTATACGTGTTTTGATGCGTTGGGGCCTTCGAAAGCTGTGCTCTCGTTTGTATGAGGTTCGTTGTTTTTACTTACTACGCCACTGTCGAACCTTGTTTAATGCGAATTGAATTTATAAGTTGTGCTTCGAGTATTGCACAAACAGTTGATAGTGTTACGAGTAACATTCTTTCAAAAATAATGCACATATTTTGTAATGGTCGTCTGTCTGTCTTCTTAATTCTTTAGTCAAGTCCTTTGAACTGCTATAATCCACTTCTTCTCTTGAATAATGTCGTTTGTGTTTTTGCTAAATCTGCTGTTAGCTTTTGTTAAACCTTCTACGTTTCCTTTTCTTTTGTTTTTCTCCTCTTTTGTTTGCTTACCATTCTTCTGACTTCTTTCTTAAATCATATAACGTCATCGTTGTGAGATTAAAAATAAGTCGTGCAACTGGTAACTGCTTACAGCCCTATATAATTTTATTGGTTTAGTGGGTTTTGCTGTCGTCAGTGTATTATCAAGGTTAATATGTCTGTACTGTTCCTCTGTTTAATTCTCCCTCCCTCTCTTTTCCCCTGTCTGTCTTTCTTTTTTTTTGTCCCTTGCCTTTCTTCCCTCCTGTCTCTCTTGCTCTTTCTCCTTTCTCTCTGTGTTTCTTTTTTTTTTGTTTTACTTTGTTCTCGTTCTCTCTTTTTTCATTTCTATCTTTTCTCTTCTCATTTATCTTTCTTTTCCTTGATCTTTTTTCTTTTTCTTTTTCTTTTTCATTTTTCTTTCTCTATTTCTTTTCCATTATTGTTTTTTCTTTCTATTTTTCCTTCCATAGATTTCTTTTTCTTTCTTGCCTTTTTCCTCTTCTTCTTCTCTTTTCATTCCTTCTCTTCCTCCTTTCCTTCTTTTCTTTATCTCTTCCTTCTCCCCTCTTTTCTTCTCTGACTCTTTCCTCTTTCTCTATTTTCTTCCTCTCTCTTCTTCCTTCTCTTGTTTCTTTTTTTTTCTTTCTTTTCTTCTATTTCTTTTTTCTCTTCTTTCTTCTGTCTTCATTCATTTTTGTCTTTTTCTTTCTTTCCTTCTCTGTCTCTTCTTTTCTCTCATCCTCTTTCCCTTCTCCCCTTTTTCTACGTATCTGTTTGTTAAACAAAATAGAAGGTAAACAATGAGGAAGAGAAGGATTTCCTGTTGCAAAAAAAATAGTAAAGGCGGTTAAGGATAGCAAAAAACCCGAGAATCTCATCTTTCATAGTAATTTTCATTATCTTATCTGTATACAAATACCATAATCATCGTCTCTTTCATCTCCTTTCGTCGGTTTAACAAAAATTTTTTTTTTATTTAGTTGTTAAAAATTCTTCGGAGTGTTGTTATTTATTTATAATAAATCGTTCAATTGCTTATGTGAAAGAAAGAAAAGGAAAAAAATCTGACAAAGTCAAAATGTAAATAGAAAATCAATAAAAGAGAGAGGCGGGGGTAAATTTGAAATTTGGGTTTTGCATCCCACTTTTCGCTTGCTTTCTTTTTACGATTTCAAACATCTTTCTGGCAATTACTATAAAGAAACCGGGAGGAGAAGATGGCGGTGGTTTGCCGGGGGGCGAGGAGGGGGTTGGTGTGAGAAAAATTTTGCAAAGAAAAGCGCAAAAAAAAATTTCTCCGGATTCACACTCTGTCTTGTGTCACTCGATTTTTTTCACGGTTCGTGTCCGGTTGTGTTTACTTAGAATTTAAATTTTTGTTTTGTGCGTCGTTCTGTTGTCAGTCGGGATTTGCTGTCGTTTTATAAACCCAAAATTTTGTTTGTTAACCGTTTTTTGAGTGAGTTTTCATTTACGCGATTTTGGTGGAGTTTGATTTGTAATCAAAGCGATTTTTGATTTTGTGATAAATTTTAAATTTAAATTCAGAATTTATAGCTTCAAGTTTTCCCGAGTGATTGTTTCAAACTGAGCCAATGACGGGGGGAGGGAATTTTTCCTTTTTTTAATTTTAAATTAAAAATGGAAGAAAATTTAAAATTTAAATTATGGTCATTAAGAAGAGAATTTTAACGAGACGACAGACAACCATAATTAGGATGGAGTCACTGTTTAAGACTGAACACTAACAAAACTGTGCTTTTCGGACTATTAGGACACCGAAAGTCCACCCAAACTCCCTTCTCCTATTACCAGATAATAGATAGATAAATATTGAATAATATGACAGGTGATATAAAGTAGTAAAGCAACTGTGCAGCAATTTTGAAAGGAATTATTCATGAAAATGTGGGTCGTTTTTCGAACGACTTTCTCATTACATTTGTGCATTACTTTTGAAATGAAATCTCAATTAAACTGGGAATTAATTTTGAAAGCGATCCTTCGCATAAGTGTGCTCTCTTCCCAAAACCCAAACTCTTCATCAAAATGTGCATTATTTTTGAAATGAACTCTCCATAAGTTTGTGCAGTAATTTTGAAAGAAATAATTTATGACACGTTGATTCCTTTTGACAAGTTTCTATTTACATTTGCTCATTACTTTTGAAATGAGATCTTGACAAAAATGGTGAAACAAATACGCATTTTCGTAAACAATTCATTCCAAAAGTATTGCACAGTTTTGTCAAGGATTCGTTTCATAAATTTTCCACACTTTGACCCAAAATTTATTTTGTGATTAATGCTAATCCTCAAGAAGGCTGCATTACAACAATAATTTTCATATTTATTGCACACTTCTAACTAGAATCTATTTCATAATTAATGCACACTTTTATCAGCCATTTGAGCCAAAAATCGTTTCAAAAACAATACACAATCTCAGGACGACTATATTTCATAATTATTGCACACTTTCAAGAAGACTTCATTCTAAAAGTAATGCATTACTGCATTAATGCGATTAAAATTTGCCCAGTTTGAGCCGAAAATCATTTCAAAAGTAATGCACATTTTCATAAAGAATCTATTTCATAAGTAATGCACACTTTACTAGGAATTCAATTTCGAAAATTGTGTAGACTATGCTGGACTAAGAATTGGTTTTGAAAAAATGTAGAGTTTTAGTGACAGCTTCTTTCATAAATATTGCACAGTCTCGTCAGTAACTTATTAATCGAAATAATATTTCAAAGGAGGCGGGTGGGGAAGGTGTAATAGTTGAACTTCTTCCACTTCTGAGAAAATCATCATAATCAGACGATTGGTGATTTTGGTGAAATAACTTTGACGATATCCGATAAAAGTAATCACATAAATAAGGTCGCTGTCAGGTTGTACCTAAATCCCGTTCCTGGTTTCCGAGAAACCTAATTATTAACACTGGCTCCGGTTTTTCCTTTTTTTTGGTTGTTTGTCTCCCTCCTGGGGTGATTTGTAGTCTTTTGTCATTAATTACATGAAGAGGAGTTAATAACAGGGTTTTGAAGACACACAGCCGAAAATTGGCAATATCGTGGCCTCTGGCTATAGTACCGTGGCACCTCTATAAATCTTCTTAATGTTCCAAAATTTTAATTTAAAACAGCTTCCGGTTACATGAATAAATTGATTTAATTAGTTTTTCTTATTACGGACAAATTTTTTTGGAAATAGCCAAAAGATAATTATTTGGCGGGAAACAAAATGGAAGAATTAACGAAGGATTTGGGAATGGAAATGAGCGGCAGTGAGGTAGGTTCGCTTTCCTACAATCTCTCAGGTACGGATTGATCCTCGATATTTCTGGGAACTTTTGGTCCCAGTATCCAATTTCTAAGAAGGTCAATCTCCCTTATCATTAATATTTGGAAATCGTTAGCTTCATAATATCCTCAAGGTCGTTGATTTATACAAACTGGGTCATTCAGAGTCTAAATATATATTTTTATAATCGAGACGTACGAACAAATTCTACCCCTAATCGGGAGAGGTGGGGGAGAAAAAGATTCAACGAAAGCTCAAATGAGTCAAATTGACCTCGAGTGGTATTGACTCATTGATCACATCGCCAAATTTTTTTTTCCTACTAGTTTCGGATTAAGTTTTCCTGGTAATTTAGTCGATGGAACCTGTTCAACCTGAAAATGAAAAATTTGGGTTGTCGTCTTTGATGAAATTAAGAAAAAGAAAACCGGGCCCTCGGGGGCTCTGTTAATTTAGTTCGCCTCTGTCAAATTTGGTTTCAAATTCGTGCTTCGATTTGTAGTGTAACGTTGTCAACAGATTTGAATAAACCAATTTGAGTCTGTCAATAATATAAGAAGACTATCCGTTTCATTAACAATTCGCAGTCTCGTCTACTATTCTTAAAGATTCGTTTGCAAACCGGATTAGCAATTTCATCTCGATCGAGAATTTTTTTCTTTCATAAGTATTGCACACTTTAGAATGTTTTCATTAACAAAAATTGTTTATAGAGTTACGGTCATTACTCATTCAAAAGTAATGCACACTTATATTTCATAGAAAATGTGAGCGCTGTATTTAATTGAAAGTCCTGTATAAATGTGAAGTAATTTTGAAATAAATTGAGTGTTGAGTGCAAGTGTGCAATATTTATGAAATGACTTACTGGTAAGATTGGGTAATGTTCATGAAAAGAGCTCTGACTAGAAGTGTACCTTTTTTCGAAACAAATTCTTCACTATGGTGTGCACTATTTCTTGAGACAAATCTATTATAAAAGTGTGCACTACTTTTGAAATCTATTCTCTGTGAGAGTGTTGATTTATTATTAAACTGATCTTTGTAGAATTTTGTCGGTTCTTCTGTAGATGATTGGTAGCGGAGGGTGTGCAATAATTACGAAAGTGTGCTTGACTTTTGAAATTCATTTTTGAATGGAAGGTCCGTGAAAGTGTGCAGTATTTATGAAAGAAGCTCTGGTTAAAACTGTACATTTTTTACAACTAATTATTCGCTATCGTCTACAGAATTTTCGTGAATGAATTCCAAGTGTGCATTAATTCTGAAATAAGCTCTTCTTCGGAGTCCGCAATAATTCTAAAATGGATTTCGGCTCAAGCTGTGTATAAAATATGAAACGAATTCCTGATAAAAGTGTGCATTACTTATGAAATCCGCTAAAAAAATTACTTATTCCTTTTAAGTGGAATACTCGTGAAAGTGTGCAGTATTTATGGAAAAAGCTTCGATTAAAATTGTACGATTTTTCAAAACCAATTATTCGCTACAGTGCTCGCAACTTTAGTAAATTAATTACAAGTGAATTTGTGCGTTACTTTTGAAAGGAAGTCTTATTGAGAGTTTGACGAGATTTTTCATCAGTCAAACTCTGGATATTAATTAAATTAATTAATTTATTTATTTATTGTTTCAGGATCCAAGCGTCCACACATTAGCGCCGATAACAATTTTGGCGTCCTACGACAAGGCTAAGAAAGGCGGAACTAAACCGGAAACAGCAAGCGATGTTCGCTCCAAGTAAGTCTTCCAATCATTTCTCAAAAGTTAATTTATTTCCCCAGTTAGTCTGTCTACGGTAACAGTTACGCAATGTCCTCATCGACTTTTTCTTTTTATCTGTTTCGCCCGTAGTAGATGAAACCAGTTGAGGTTCAAGGTTGTTTCTCGGCTGTCGTTGCTTATTGTTGTCCTTACTCACCTCCCCTGCCCCTCCTCCGTCTTCCCTCTCCTCCTCCTCCACCTCAACCTTCTTTCCCGCAGGTTCTGTTGATCGAGAATAAATCATAATCTCTGATATAAATGTTTGATTTGGAAAAAAAAAATTTTTTTTTTAAACCAACAATCCTCTACAGTTCTGTCCCCGAAGACAAAAAGATCATAAAACAATGCCAGCGCCATTTTGGCGCTAAATAATCGTTTTTATTTTTTTTTTTCACGGGCTGTGGGTTACCGGAAATTGAAGACAGATGCCTCCGTCAAGTTTTTCTTTTTATTTTCCTGTCGTCACGAGATTAAACATAGATAAAATGTTTTCTTCTTTCCGATGACTTTGAATTGTTAAGAAAATGGTCGAAGTTCTAGGTCGGATAACAATTCAGCAGGTTTTTCAGATTCCCTTCTTTTCAGCGTCGGCCATTTTGAAAATATAATTTTACGACTAATTGAATGATGATTATTGTCACACGAGAGATAAGTCATGGGAATGGAAAGATTTCCCCGTTGAAAGGCTTAAAAGATGAGTTGATTTATGCTTTGAAACGAAGATTTCTTAATGACAATAGATTTTCCTGAATACGTCACTATTATTAGAGACTGCATCTGTCCTCCTCCAATAATTTTCGAGAACCTTAAAAGCTAGGTCTCGATCTTGATTTTATCTTCCAAGATTTACTGTCAAGGAGGTTAGAAGTAAAGCCAATATTCTTTGATTTGAGAATATCTTAGGCACGCTACTGTTTGTCACCTGAAAGCGAGGACTGTTGCTGTCAGGGCTTAAACTCTAGTTGTGAGGAGAGATTTTTCTGGATTCGTTATTGCTATAGAAAGTTAGTACATCTTTCTACAATAAAACAAGCTAGCAAATTTTCCTGAACACGCCACTGTTTAAGACTTAAAAACGGCGATTTCTCAGCTTTCCGTATGACCCTTAAAAATGGGTTTGATACGTTTTTTGACGAGAGATTTTCCTGGATGCGTCACTGTTTCTAGAGACAGACTCCGCTCTTTTCCTTTTTTTTGCTTGAAGGACCTGGAAGTAGGATTGTTGTTCTCACACGTCCGGTTTCTAATTTCAGGTACAAGAGTCAACAGCACGGAGAATTTTCTTCCGTCATCACAAATGGATCAACGACGCCACTCGTCCGAGAGAAAACGACGTACGACGAGGAATCGGATTACAATCCGTTCGCTCACAGAAATCTGGCACATCCCATGTCGTAAGTGTCGTGGATTAGAGGGGATTAGTAGCAAAGCTTAAGCAATCACAAGCAAAATCTGGTACCGACTGGTAGCTGCCCTGCCATTTTGGTGTTGACCACCTCAATAAGGGCAAAGACCACTTGTCGAAACTTGTGTACAGGTCTTGACAGCTTGTGGTCAGGCTTTGGGCATAATCCTGTCAGTTTGAAACTCGATTTTTCTATTTTCAGAAATTGGGACACCTTGGTCCATCTCCTGAAAGGTTCCTTGGGTTCCGGCATCCTGGCGATGCCATTGGCTTTCGCCAATTCTGGACTCTTCTTCGGCGTTTTCGCCACCCTCTTAGTCGGCGCAATTTGCACTTATTGCGTTCACATGCTCGTCACCTGTGCACACATCCTCTACAGGAGAATGAAGTGAGTTTTTATCTTTAACAACCATCCGCCCCTGTCGCCATACCTTGTATACCTAACCAAAACCATTTTTTTCAAGGGTTCCCATGCTAGACTATTCCGGAGTAGCCGAAACCGCATTTTTAATGGGTCCTCAGAAGCTGAGGAAGTATCGGCGACTGGCAAGGGCAGCCATTGACACTTTCCTCATGATCGATCTGTACGGATGCTGTTGCGTGTACGTCGTATTCGTCGCGAGTAACCTCAAACAGGTATGAGAATACTGGTTTCTCAACTTTAGAGCGTTTCCTGTTTCCTTTTCCACTCAAACCCATTTCTTGTCGCGTTAGTAACCTCCTCCTATCGAACAATGACCTAACATCCATCGACTTCCGGTTAGGAGGCGTTTTAATTGGAAATTTGATAAGAGTCTGCCGGTTGGAAAGAATTTCAGAGCTGAGTCAACCAATCGGAAGTGGTCATCTCGAGTTTCATTCCTCTTAACAAAAACCTGCTCAAGGTCGGAAATTGACAACAAAACAAAAAAGGCTGACATAAGTAATCAGAGCAAAAGATTCGTTTCTCAGAAGATAAAAAATACCAAAAACAAAATGGCGGCGGCTTGGAATTTGGTTTTCTTTTCTAAGACGCAAAAATAGCAACTCACCTAGACCAGGTGAATAGGTCGAGGTGGTCCTGTTGTATTTTGGACAGAGCGAACGTTGACCCATTTCGAGATCCCTCGAAGGATATACGAGATAACTCGTTGCCATAATGGACCCGAAAAATGGTTTCGGGCGTAACTATGGCAGCCCGTCAGGACGTCAATCTAATTTTTAAAAAAATTTCAAAAGAAACTGTTATAAATCAGGTTCGTGAAGGTCTTTGAAGTATCGTTGTTGTTGTTGTTTTTCGCCCGGTTGCGATGACCTTGAACTCTCTCCGAGTTCGTGTACCTGACCGAGTGGTTTGAGAAGGGATTGAGGTTGAAAGAGGTTGAACTTAGACACCCAAGAGAGAGAGAGAACTACTTTCGATTGTCGGCTTTTTTGAATTTTGGTTTTTGTTTTTCGTTTCGTTTCTCTGGGTTGGTGTTTGACCTTGACTTAGTGTGCCGGAAGAAGAATGTCAAGGCTGAGGGAAGACTCGACCTTGAGTGTCCTTGACAAATCATTCTCAGGTTACCGTTAAGGGTCGTATCAACTATATTTAAAGTTTTGTTCTCTGTTTCTTAACGAATCATCCATCTAAGTTGTCAGTCCTGTTTCTTGGTTCAACTAGGCTCTTACCCCCATCCCTTCCTGCCTATCACGTGATGTTAGGGGGGTTTTACCTTTAAGTAAATACAATACCTCCCTGGGTCGTCTATTCTCTTCTAATTGTGCCTGTTTGGTTCTCTCTCCTCCTTTCTGTTTATGATTTATCTACGGGGTCTGTCGTATAAGTTCCCGGAATAATTTGTGGGGTTGGTAACTTTGGCTGATGGGACAGAGCTTTGGAGGAAGGGGGTTAACTTCGAAACGAGATCGGTGTCATTGAACTTCAACTGACTGAATGACGTATAGAAGATCACTCCGGGAACTTTTGGGACAGATTGTGTGCTAGGTACGATGTAGTTTCTCCTCCCCTGTGGTATTCTAGGAAGTGTATGTGGGTTCGAATTTTAAGAACCAAGTGAGGTTAGGTTTTAGGTGTCGTAAAGACCCAGACAGACCTTGAAAATTTTTCCGGGTTATGCTGCAGGGTCGTAGGTAGGAATTATTCATTTAAGTTCTATCTCTAGTGATTTGGTCTACATTTAGGTGGACTATTTGGATGGAAAAGGAAGAAATGGGTCGAGAAATAAAATCGTTGAGCAGGTTCAGAATGTGACATCTAGATTGGAGAGGGTTGTGGAAGCGTCTAAAGCAGAACCTAGTTTAGGGCTTGAGGACAAAGATGGGTCACAGACCCTTGTTTTAAGTTAGATCGACCAAACTTAACACCGACATCACAAACCGCCTGTATACACCGCCTCCTCACCCCTATAGCCTAGAGTCACCTGACCACTGTTCATCCCAACCTCCTATCCTCTCACTTCTAACCTTTTTAGAATTTTGTTTTGCTGGTGTTCCTTAACCTTTTGTGCTTTTTTGTTCATTTTTGTCGAATTATCTGGATTCTTTTGCAGATAAAATTGCTGACGGTTGCAGGAGTTCAGCTATAAATAAATAAAAAAGCCGTTTTTCCTGCTCTTTTTTTGATAAAAAAATATAAACAAAGTTATAAAAATATAAATAAGAGAAAAAAGATCAGGGAACGTTATAACCTTCTGGACTACCGTCGAGCTCGGATGGTTTTATAACTTTTAATTTTAGGTACATACCAAAATTCTTAGTCAAAATTTGTTGAAAGGTTTGGCGAGCCTTTCAAACAGATTTTATTTTTGTTTGTTTTTTGATTTTGGTTGTAAATGAAGCTGAGATGGAGAGAACAAAATCTTTTTGTTCGTTTTTTGTTTGTTTTTTTAATTTGGTGTGCAACGTACATGTGACAGGTTGTGGACTATCATCTCCGTTCCGACTATGATATACGATTGTATATGGCTTGTCTCCTCGTTCCGTTGATTCTAATGAACCTGATCCATAATCTCAAATGGTTGGCGCCTTTTTCGTTGATCGCCAACATTCTTATGGGCACCGGAATCGGTATCAGTTTCTACTACATTTTTGAACAGTTACCGAGCGTCACTGAGAGAAAATATTTTTCATCCTTTCAACAATTGCCCCTGTTTTTCGGCACTGCGATATTCGCCCTCGAAGGCATCGGAGTGGTAAGTCTTCGTCCGATTTTTTCTTTGTCAGTAATTAATTAACGGGACCCGCGTTCGTTGGGTTTCACTCGATGTCCGCTAGTGTCGCCACCGTCGCTTTATATAGCTTAATTCATTTGCTGACTGGGTAAGACGTGCTTTTGTTTTATGTATTTAGACTTATTATAGTTGTTTATGAATTAAGTTACCTTGTGTTATAGTTGTGGAGTGAGATAAGTGAAAGAAAATGCTGGGAAAGTCAGTCCGACTGTGTTATCTTGTTAGACAGGGCCGTGGGTGTGTTATTGTGTTATGTATGACAGAAACTTTCGTGGGTTATTTGGGGTTCGTTCCTGAACCTTGGGTTAGGTCATGGGCAAACTAAGGCCTGTGTCTAGGGCCCTCATTTTGGGGAAATTAGGTTTTCATTTTTTAAAGTATGATTTAGAGGGGGCGGTGGATGTGTTATTAAGTTGTATAAGACAAAAAAGCTTTCATGGGTCATCTTTATTGGTTTTAGAATTATGGGTTAGCCCATAGCCGGAGTGGGCCTAGAAAAGACCCTTCATGAATATACCCGAAATCACAATGGTGCATAGTGTTCGGTTTAGCCTGAATCCGCCACTGGTTTAGCCAGTCTAGATGTGTTATTAAGTTATGTAAGAAAAAAGCTTGAATGGGTTATCTGGGGTTAGTTTCTGAACTATGGGTTACTCCATTGGCGAACTGAGTCCTAGAAAAGGTTGGGCTGTCCTCTTAGAGAGGACTGTGAATGTTTTAGTAAGTTACGTAGGACAGAATAGCTTGCATGGGTCATCTTGGGTTAACTTTTAAATTATAGGTTAGCCTATGGGTGGACTAAAACCTTGGCAACCTAGGCCTATATTTTTGGGGCCCGAAATCACCATATTGACTAGAACCCGACTTAGTCTTAGTCCGCATTGGGTTAGCCATCACTGTCTAGTTTAAGCTTACTAGTCTAGTTTTGAGGAAGTTGAATTAGGTATTAAATCCACTAAAAATCTAAATGAGAATCTTCCACTTCGATCAGGGAGGGATTAAGGATGAAAGGAAGGAATAAAAAGTTAGAATACATTCTATGGACCCAAGAGAGTTGAACAAAGGAGAGGAACTAGAGAGCTTTCACTCCCTCACGGTATAAAAGCTGTTGCTTATTGGTGGTTATATTATTATAATATGTCTTTACTTCGATGACTGTATCGTAACTTTGTCTCTCATCTCCTCTCTCTCTCTCGTCCAAACAAAAACCAGGTGATGCCTCTCGAGAACAACATGAAGACTCCACAGAAATTCACCGGATGTCCTGGAGTTTTGAACTTCGGTATGGCCGCTGTCGTATCACTTTATACGGCTGTTGGATTTTTTGGATACCTGCGTTACGGAGATGAGACCGAAGCAGCCATCACTTTGAATCTGCCGCAGGATAAATTGTATGTTGTAGTCTTAGTATAAGAGTGACTGTAGTTTAGTTTACGTCAGCTTTCTGAGTCTGTTTTGGTTTCTTTCAGGTTGGCTCAGTCAGTTAAAGTCATGATCGCTATCACCATTTTCTTGACATATAGTTTACAATTCTACGTTCCGATGGGAATCATATGGAAGGCAGTGAAACCTTGGTTTGCTAAATGCGAAGTCACCGCCGAGTATATTATAAGAGTTTTCCTTGTTGTGTTGTCAGGTAAGAGCGTAAATAGCATTCTGTGGGGTTGGGTTTGGAGGTAATGTTTAACACTTTGAGGACGGCGCTGATTTTGTTTTGTGGCGCCACCGGGCAGAAGTAAAATCGTACTATGCGGCACCTTGCGCACAATGTTGTTTATTGAAACATGATACAGAAGTGCAGTTTCTTTCACTACAAGTTTTGGAAACTCGGCGCTCTTTATAAGAAGACTTTCTTTTTGCTGTTATTAAAACACAAAGATAGAACAACAACAAAACTACACTTCTGCATGTCAGGTTTTGATAAAACATTGTGCGCAAGGCGCCGCGTATGTTTGTGTTAGCGCCAAATGTGCGCAAATGGGTAAAGCCGGCGCGCTTAGTGGTGGGGAGCGTGGTGACGTCACAGAGTTAATGAGTTCCTGTATGAGTTAATGGTCTTGTTCCTGTAAAAATAAGCTTTTCAATTTTCATTTAACAAAACTGCGTTATAAAACTATAGCTGATATGAGCCACCGGTGGTACAGGCCATCCTCAACGTGTTAAGGAAGTAGGAACGTGACTACAGTGCTGTCTTCACGCACTTTTACTATTAGATGAGCTAACAACTTGGTTTGATAATACCGGCGCTCATGTCTCTCATACATTTTGATTTGATTTTTGCTGAATCAGTGACATTCTATCTCAAGTAATAGAATTAACCATTAAAGTATTTTCTCTAAATATAATTTCAGTGGGAATAGCAGCAGCAGTTCCCAATCTGGGACCATTCATCTCTCTCGTCGGCGCCATGTGTCTATCAATGTTAGGTCTCATATTCCCGGCCATAATCGAAATGATCACGTTCTGGGAGAAACCAGGAATGGGACGATTCAACTGGAGGATATACAAAAACGTTTTCCTAATACTATTCGGGATTTTGGGATTCGTCACGGGAACGATAACGAGTCTTAAAGAAATCTCTGATTCTATGCGTTAGTACCGGAACCAGGATATAAAACAAAACCAAAAGGCCTACAAGAAACACACCCACACGCACACAGAAAAAACTGGGGAAAGAGGAAATGAGACGACAAAAAAAATTTTCCGGCAGAAATATCTTCACACCGCACTTCCAAAATCTGTGACAGCAATTTTCCTTCTCCTTTTCCCACTTTCCTTTTCCCTACTCTTCCTTCGTCCGAGGAACGGACGGTTTGGTCGAGTCGTTGTGATTTTATACATACTAGTTAATCAGTAACAGTTAAAAGACAGAAGGAGAACAGTTATTGCTCAAAATATCCGGCGGCGAATGGATGCACGAACCTGCACTCTCTCTCACCGGTCATCATCAGTTAGTTTTCTGTCTGTATAGTAACCAAAGAAAATCTAAATAATTTATTTGTCTGGGAAACGACCGCGCGAACGGTGCGACGCGAAAAGTCTTCGAACAAAAAAGCAGTTATTACAACAATTACAGAGTAACAGTTAGCGTGACGACAGATTCAAGTCGGAAGAAGAGAGAACACAAGGCGCATATCCCAGATGGTCATGATGCGGACAACAGGACAGACACCAGCCTCCTACCACTCAATATACTTCTCTCCATCAAACATCACGAGTTTCTAATAACTGGGTCACAAATTTTTTATACGCGTGCGTATCTGAACTCATACTCAAAATCAAACTCGCGTTTGGTTCACACAGCTTATGTATAACCCCTAAGACTTAATCAAACTAATCTTTACCTAGCGAAGGATGGGACTTCTGATACGCACGCGTACCTAAGGGAAAAACGCCAAAACGCCTTGAATTCGTCGGTTATTGAGTGAGGTTCCTAATTATTTACGATTTTTATAAAAATTTTTATTATTTACAACGATTATTTAAAAGGGTAGCTTAATGTTACGCTGGCGTACATTTTTCACTGTCGTTTTTGTTTTAATGCGAACGCGTTAAAACTCGAATTTTAATTTTCCTTTTTTTTGTAGGCGAGTTTTTTAGAGGAGTTTAAATGATTTTTGTTTGTCGGTTGGTTTTGTTTATCAAATATCACGCATGCGTAAATTTTGAAAAGGACACAAACAAAACGCACATTTCATTGATTATTATATCAAAACCACCGTTAGGTCTCTTTTTATGCGGGTTATATAATTGCGATTGGAAAGTTGTGTTATGAGAGAAATCTTAAAGACAGATTGCTTCGTTATAATTCTATTGGCTTGTTCGATCATCTCACACTTCCTAAAATTGAACTAGCTAATTTTTAGAAGACGTGTCATGTCATTTTGTTAATATTGTAAACGCGGCGAATGATTTAGTGTAACTAGTATTCGGTTACAACTTAAATTTAAGAACAAAATTTTTAATTCTCCCATTTAAGAGAAAGGAGCAATTCGTCAGCAAAAATGACTTGTAGAGCAATCAGCAATTAATTAAAATATTGTCGAGTGAATTTTGAAAAGGCTCAAACGCAACACAAATTTTATTAATTATTATGTCAAAACACTGAAAAGTTTGGTTGTGGTCTGAGAAATATTTAAAGACAGACCGTCAATTGTAATTCTATTGCGAGTAGTATCATCTTACAATTCTAAAGAGAAATATCAACACACTGTTTCACTATAAGTCTTGTCGGTTGTTACAGAATCTTAAAATTTTTAAATTTTGTTCTGCGATTTGTAAGAAAACCTGTCCAGTCATTCTGTTAACGTTACAAACACAACGAAGCTTTTTTTGCTCGACACAATCAGCAATTATAATCATCTGCGAATAGGGTTCAAGGGGACCTAACAGTTTCTCTGTTTTTAACCCGTTTCGACCCAAATTTTAAATTTTGTAGTGGGAGTCGTGGTGTAGTTTGTAATCCAACTACTTGGAGGCATGGTATAGATGATGTTTTGAGGACGGTAGTCCCGGGGTTGGGTTACCCATATCGCCTGGCGCGTTTGCACTAAGATCGGCATCCACATCAAATTTTTTATTGCTTATTGGAGGTTCTTATACGACACTTGATCTACAACATCGCCCTAGCGTCCTATTTTGAGGACCCCTGTCATTGTAAACTGAATGATTCCTAGCATAGCTCCGTGGTCTAAGTCTTTGAGAAGCTGCGTACCACCATAACAGGTCTGGACTTGTACAAAAATATAAATCCAATGTACCTTCCAACTACAACAGGGTACTACCTATGCAAATTCTATCACCCGATCCGGCAAAGAAGAAAAACTGTCCTCAAAACAGGACAATGGTACGAAACGGGTTAATTACTAGAAAGAAGTGGCCGAACGGTTTGATGAAACGATTTCTTCGGTTTTCGTCGACACACACGCCTTTTATATTTAGCTGATATTTAAACACTACGAGTCTTTTGAAATTTATTGTTATAAATATTTAAATCAATCTTTGGGTCAATGACCCCCCAAACAAATCGTTGAAAAGCTAAATTTAAATTTTCTCGAATCGGACTCGATGACTATACATTGTATCTCTGCTCCCTCTTGAAAATGAGGGAGTAAACATAATTTGTTCCAGGTTTTTAAATTTTGAAAATTATTTTTGGATTTAAATTCAAAACCGGAAACCGAGGAAGTTGTTTTGTAAGCTAAAAATAATTTTTTTTTATTTTTAAATAAGGAAAATATTGTACCTGTGATATTTTAAACTCAGTGAGTTGTTGTGTTATTATTAATTAAGTAATTAATTAATTAATGAAGGAATTAATCGATTATTATTATTATTATTATTTGCTGACGTGCGGAAGTTTTACTTTTTCTTTTTTTAAACGATAAATCGCGCCTAAAAAACTTTTAAACACAAGTTTTAATGGAAACAAGAGCTTTTCAAGCGAAGGGCTTTTCGATTTTTTTTTACTCACAACAAAATGGCGGCTGGATGGGAAATTAAAAATTTTTATTGGGTTTGTGAGTTTGAGTACTGTCCCAAAAGTCCCCGGAATGGATTCTTTTTTGTAGTCGATTCGGTATTAGTTTACAGTTTGTTCATTTAAGAAGGATTCTTGCTGTTGTTAATGTTTCATCTGCTTCTCTGCTTTCCGTCTTCTTCACTCCCTGTCAGACAGGGTTGGGGTTGT
Source organism: Columbicola columbae (assembly GCA_016920875.1). Classification (NCBI taxonomy): domain Eukaryota; kingdom Metazoa; phylum Arthropoda; class Insecta; order Psocodea; family Philopteridae; genus Columbicola; species Columbicola columbae. The sequence goes on from JADMLL010000012.1 coordinate 2,338,676, forward strand.
AGCTGTATAAAAATCATTTCCGGAAATTTTGGGACAGGGCCTTTATCTTTCGTCTTTACCGATTTTCTTTTCACACGTGATTTGGTTCGCATAATCACGTGACTGGTTTTAACTTTATTTTTTAAATTTTTAAAGGGTTTTATGGGCCGTTTAGTTCGACAGGATTAGAGTTTTTGAATTTGGCGCGCTTTTTGTTTTGTTTTTAACACTGAAGTTTTGAAACAAAAGTTGTTGTTTAGAGCAGTTGTAATTTTTGTTTTTGTCACAGCTTAGGTGATAAATTTTAGAAAAATTCCCATATTTAAAGTAAAGGAGAGATTTGTCAGGCTAGAAAAAGGCGCGAAAACATAAAAATTCAAATTCTTATCGATTTCTCAAGGTTAAGATCAAATATCAGTGCCAATTCCTCTGGATAGTGATTTGCAAATTCATCGTATAAAGTTTTGTAATATAACTCTGTATGGCCTAAAATTAAAAAACAAAATTTTAACCGTCATGTTTTAAAGATGGGCAAGAAAATTTGTCTGACAAAATGGCGCCTTAGTATAAAAATTCAAATCACTGATGATTTCAGTGTAACTAATATTTGTCCAGAGGAATTTTAAATTTTGTTTCGGTCACAGCTTTAGATTTTAAATAAAAATAAAGCAAATCTCATATTTAACGGAAAGAAGAAATTTGTAAGCAAAAAAAGGCGCGAAAACATATATTCAAATAATTGACAATTTCCCGGGATAAAATCAAATGTCATTGAGAATTTTTTTAAATATTGATTCTCGAACACATCTTATAAATTATATACTGTATATATCAAAATATTTCTTTTTAAACAATTTTTAAAATTTACTTCCGCTCGATATAACAAAAATTTAATAAAAAGACAATGAACGAGTTACAAAATGAAAGCTATGGATGATTAAGCTGTTGAAGGACCTTTTGACAGATTCCTTCAGCAAAATCTGTTGGATTAGGTTGTTAAATGCGTCATGTTCTCAATGGTTGGTGCTAAATATTTTGTAAAAAGAAATTTTTTTTTGTTTCTTTGATTGTAATTATTATTAATCATTTCACAAATTGTCCAACTAGTTTGTTTTGTTTTTTTTTAATTTAAATTATGGACTGAAAATGAATTGTAGTACTGGCAGAAATTTAATTTCCCTTATTATAATTATTTATTTATTTTTTTTTGTTCTTGAGTGTTTGTAGTTATGATGGGGGTCCTAGCTGTTCCATATTTTGGCTCTTTTAACTGACACATCTTTTTGATTGATGCTCTCCTCCTCAAATACTGGGATTTGGCTTTCGATTAAGGATTGTTACTGTAACTACCTTTGGGAGGGTGCTTCATGGGTTGGATTAGAATTTTCCAAGTAGATTTATGTTTGCATAAGTTAAAACCTGTTTGAACTAGTTTTGGGTCTTAGAACTTTATAAATATTATGTAAGTCTTCCTGAAATGTTGCTATTGCCTGTGTAAGAAAGATGATACCTAAAATCAGGCCCAGGGAAGTTTTAGCCCCCAAAATGATTGGTTTAGAACCTAACTAGATAAAGCATCCAATTCTTTGAAGTTGTTTAGCAGGACTTATTCTAGTTTTTTTCTTCTCTTGTTCTCATCAGGCTTAACATATCAGACAAAGACTCTTCTGACTATTTTAGTTGTTATTAAACCACACAAAAAATTATTACTCCCCAAGCTTCAACCTAAGCCTATACAACTTTTACCAAAAAAACATTCATCAAACTCTTCACTCAAGGAAATCAATTTATACAGGTAAATTTCAATTTTTGGATTCTATTAATTAAGCAAAAAACTCAAATTAAGCTAATTTTTTCATACAAATTTCAAATAAAATCTAAAATAAGAACTTACTATTCAGGCAGGTGTTGAAAAACCAAAAAATATTCTTGCTCTTAACGTTATAGTAGTTTTAAAACTTTTCTGAACACATTATTTCACTATCGCTCACTTAATTAATTTTAATTAGTAATTTTTAATTAGTACCTAGCATTAGGATAGATATTTAAAAGTAAAAACAAAAATTCGTTGCACAAAATTTGAATTCGCCATAAAAAACCGTTAGAAAGGAAAGTAGAAGAAAAACAAAACAAAATCACCGCCATCTCGTAGTAAACGTATCAACTTCATCGACCTTGAGTAGTGTTTCGTGTGACGCTGTCAAGAACCCGCGTTTTAACGGTTTTCATATTTCAGTTTAGTTTTAATCAAACGTTCAACGTTTTGTTTTGTTTTTTGTTTGTTTGTCTAAATTATTTTTCACAAAGAAGAATTTTGTAAAAATGGACGTTGAACGTTTGTTTCTAGGAATTTTTAAAGTGATTGAAATTTTTGTTTCTTTTTACCTAATGTTTTCAAATGCCGGCCGCCATTTTGATGAAAGTTTTTTCTCTTAAATCGTTGTCATTTCGTTTTCTTAAATTTTTCTCGGAGAGTGTGTGTGTGTTGAAAGGAATTGTGATTTTGTGATTATCATGAACGACACAAAAATTTACGCTTGCGTATTTATTAGTAATCAATCGAGTGTTATGATTAATTATTTAAAAATTTCATTTCCTTTTGAGCAGTTCATCCAGTGAAGCCATCTTTGTTTTGTGATTCCTTCTTTTTTCTTTAATTATGCATCGCATTTCTTCTCTTTCGAAATGGTGTTAGTGTAAAGTTTAACCGTAGTTAGTTTTGCATGTGTTACAAAGTGTATTATTGAAAGTTATTCTTTGGAATACAATTCGGAATCATTTATCAAACGTAACAACAGTAATGGATTCCAGTCATCAACACATTTTAAATGTGTTTTGATATATTCTTGGATCGATTTGGTTCGTACTAACAGTTTTTAAATCTTATAGATTATTATAATTGTTTATGAAACAAATTTTCTGTTCACAAGATGGAAATATCCAAACTGACATGTTTTGAGTCTCTCACATGAATGTCTTTTTTTATTAATCATAATTTTTAATATTATTATTAATCTTACTATTATAATTAAACCATATTGCTGTTTAATGTCATGTAATGAATTTTGTTGTAAGATCTCGTTTTTGAGATAGATAGGATCCCCTTTCCAAGAAAAAGGAAAAATTGAAACAAAAAAAATCAAAAAAGTAATTAGCCTTTTAATGAATGGACCTTTTGATAGGCTTGGAAATTGTGTTTGTGATGTTCTTGATCACTGTACAAAACTGTTGATTGGGGAATTTGAGTCTTATTTTTAGATTCTTTTATTTAAAAGGTTATTAAAATTGAAAAAAAATTAGGTTTAAGTGATTTTTTAAATAAAATTATTAATTTGAAAAGTAAATGAATTGATTGCCTTATTTGTGTGTTGATTGTAGGGTTGACTGATGATTTGTATAATTTGGTTTTAATAACTTTCAGAAATTTTAATAAAAATTTGGCGTTGGGCCATGTGCTTGACAACCTAAGTATGTGCCTAGGGCCTGTAGATTTTGGGGACCCAAGAAATAGGTTTTTAACTTTTCAAATATGTGTCATGACTGAAAATAGGCCTGGAACTACAATACTGCCTAGGGACCGCTTTAGGCTTAGTCCGCCACTGTGTTAGTCTTTAATATTAGGTACTAATGACAAGTACTTCCTGTTGTTGTCCCAGTACCTATACTTGTGTATAGATTCTCTTCTAAATTAGGTTCAGATGAACTTGAACTAAATGAGTCGCGCATCTATCATTGAAATGCTGGCAGATATGAGGCGGAAATCGATTCGACAATATGTGGTCACTGCAAAAATACTGCACACTTTTGTGTTGAATCCATTTCTTAAATGCTGCATCGTTTGGGCAGGAATCTTTCTCAAAATTATTGCACACTTTCGTATGGATCCTATCACTGTATCAGTACCGTATAAGTGTACAGCATTTATGAAATTAATGTACGAAAATGTGCACTACTTTTGAAAAAGGTTTCCGATCAAACTATGCAATATTTTAGAAATGGATTCTACACGAAAGTGTGCACTATTTTTGAAAAGAGATTCATAGCCAAAGTGTGCAATATGTATGAAATAAATTGCTGGCCAAACTGTCCAGAATTTGTGAAACAGACTCTTGGTCAAATTGTACAATATTTAAGAAATGAGATCCATATGAAAGTGTGCAGTATTTATGAAAGATGTTTCTGTCCCAAGTGTGCAATATTTATGAAATGGATTCTACACGAAAAGAGTTCATCAGACGAATGTATATTGCTTATAAGGTAATTGTATCAACCTAACCTCGGGTCACTATAGTTGTGAGTGCAAACAACAACTTCATCCTCTCCTACTGTCCTAAAAAAAATTTTTTTATGACCTTGAATGGTGAAACAAAAGTTCTTTCTACAAGAGGAAACCATGAATGATCGCAGTAGTGATATACAGGATGTGCTAAAGGAATGAGGGCCTAATTCCACGAATTGACGAAACGCACATGGCCAGTTTTGCGAAACCCACTCGAGTGCCATCACAAAGTTGGCATGCTTGTGTTCAAGGTCATTGTTGTCTCGTATTTTCCTTGTTACAGGAAATGGAACTTAGGCCTGTATAGACGGAAAGAAATTTTTGAGACAATTTTAGCCTAAACGAGCGAAATTTTTATTTATTGATATTATTAACTATAATTTAAATAAATTTTTATACGTTAAAAATATACAAAAACAACAGGAAGTCAGGTCTTTCAGGTTTGAACATCAATTTAGTGTCCGCCGTGGGGAGGTTGAGGCGGAAACTGAAAATCCCACCGATGTAGATGAACTATTTTGGCATCATAACCGAAGAGGAAGAAGCCAGCGATGATCGCAACAGCAATACAGAGAACAGCTTGAACACATCTCACGGTCCATGGTTCGAGCGAAGGATGTGTTCGCATCTATCAAATTCCTGAGAACGCGAGATCCGGCGGAAGTACAGGCTCGTACCAACTGTAAGCTTAACTCTGGAATATCTCTTTGGGGAGCTTCGGTGTGTCGTACCAACTGCCTTCTTTCGGCTCTGTCTTCTTCATCGCTCGAGTATTGCGGTCTGTGATGGTGTCTACGATGAGTCTTTCTCGTTTGGAATTGGGTTTCGTCGTCGGAATCGTCCTGTTGTTGGACACCTCGGACTTTTCTCTGGGGACGAACCGGTGGGGTTTCTGTCGGTTGTGACTGTCTCAGACTTTCCCACGGGACTTTGGAAACGATCTGTTGAACTAAAGCTGGAGGTAGAGTGACGTTTCCGAGTACCATGTTACCTCCCGTGTTGTCTATGTCTTGAGAGGATATCCGGTTGCCCTGAAGTTCCTTGACGAAGATTTGATCTGCTTGGACTTCGTGAACGCTGAGAGTTTCCACTTCGAGCTCTTTGATTTGAAGTTTCTCCATTTTCTCGGGTAGTTCCCGAGATGTTTCTGAAGGGGTTGGAGGTTGGGGTTGTTGTTCCTGTCGGTGTCCTCGTCTTTCTAAGGATGCGTAACCCATATCTGCATCCACGTCGAGGTACTTCCTCTCGGGTTTCTTCGGATCGAAGGATTTCCGACTACTTTGTTCTGATTCTTCCCTTCTTCTCATCTCCTCGTTTTTACGGTCTTCTAGGATTCTCTTCTCTTCAGCGATTATGTCCTCGATTTGCCTTATGACTTCTGCTTTGAGTTCAGCGTCGACCATGTCATTCGCGTTGGTCTTTCCCCGCTCTCTCATCTCTTCCTCTTCTCTTTTCATTTCATCTAGAAAGGCCTGTTGTATTCTCAATTGTTCATGACTGAATTCTTGAATCATTTCGCTTCCTTCTTCCGTCTCGAAGGAGAAATCGTCCGGAAGTGGATCTGTTTGAGTCGAGGCGCAAATCTCTTCGACTGTTTCTCTTTCAGCCGGAGGCTCATGAACGAAAGCAGTCACTTGTCTCTCCAATGGAAACTCTTCGTCTCGCAGGATAGATATCGAAAGCTTTTCCTCTTCGGTTTGTTCAAACTCGTCTTCCGGTCCTTTACTCTTCTGTCTAGGTGGTCTAGGGGGTGGAGGCAGAGGTCTTCCTTTCATCTTTTCGATGACTTTTTCGGTTTGGAGGTCCTTACTACTTCCGGAGACTTCGATCACGTCTAAGGATTCATCAAATTTCGGACTTTCCAGTTCCGCATAAGTTTTAAACTGTCTTTCGGCTAGTGTTTGCTCTATGGGAGATATCCTCCTATGTCTAGGCGGTCGCGAAGGTCCTAGAGTACTGTAGTTTCGTAACGGACGCACGGGCGGTCTTCGAGGATATGTGTTGTAAGCTGGAACCGAAATCTCTTTCTTCCTCCTCGGCGGAGGTGGTCTTTCCGGTTTTAGTTTCTTCTGTCGCTCCGGTTTGGTGACTGATGGCTTACCCACGGTCGCGTAACCGAAGTCTACATCATCCAAATCGGTTACCTCGTATACGTGGGATCTAGGTTCCATGAATTCAGAAGCGGATTTGACCAAAGGACTTCTCTCCATGGGGATCTCATGCTCTGCTATTATCTCATCTTCCGGATGTTCCATGAAATCTCTTCCGGGTTCTGAATGAAAACTTCGGCTCACATCATCTTCGGTTGCAAAAGATCTGAGAGATCTTGAACCTGAGGATCGTGTTCTTGTCCGTTTTGGCGGGATTGGAGATTCGATGGGTAGTGGTTCTGGAACAACCCCTTCGGTGTCTTGGATCACCTATAAAACGGAAATAGAAGTTGATAAAAAGAATGTAGAGATTGTATAAGATAGGAAAATAAATTTTTATACAGTATAAAGTATAAATAAGAAAGAATTTCAAGTGGTGGATGATCTGAAGAGCTAGCTGGCAATGCACTCATCGATTCTCAAAATAGATGCATTCAGTCATGAATATAAATTTAGAGCTTTTAGGCGCGCGTCAAATAAATCATACCTCTTGGGGTCCTTGTTCTTGGGTCATCGAATCAGTTTCTTCCGCCGCCATCTTCTTCCGGTGCTTTCTCGCCGCCGGTTTGGGAGGTTCACTCAACTCACATTCCTGCTCTACATCTTCCCATCCCTGGTGATGTCTCTTGCTCGAGGCTTCGTTTTCCAACGACGATTTCCTTTTAACGGGAGGACTTGGAGAAATGGGAGCGTGAGATCTTGGAACTTTGTAATGTTGGTACTCCTTCGCGGGTCCGGGAGTCTTGTAATATTCGCTGATGTTGTCTTCGTCATAGTCGACGTTGTCATACCGACTCATATCAACTTCGGCGGCTTCATATCGAGGGGATGTTTCCGCGATTATGGCATCTTCGTTGAGGAGTGATTTGGACTGGGATCTACTCTTCCGTCCTGGTCTTCTTGGCGGGTAGGTTTTGTAGCCGTCATCCCCGATCGATGGGTCACTAGTTGAGGTTTTCTTTAAAATTGATTTTTCCTTTTTTCCGGATTCTGTTCGCGTTGGTCTCCTAGGCTCGGTTTGGTATTTCATCGGCTCCATATTTTCATCGTCCATGTAGTCCATCTTGGCTAGGGCGTTCACATCTGGAGAGCGAAAAGCTTCGCGGATTTCTCGCGATAGGTACTGACCCATGTCTATATCGTCTTGACTTATCCCCTTCTGTCTCAGGAAGAACTCGTCCGAGTTGATTTCCTCCAAAACCCCCTTCTTCCGGTCGTCGGAGCTTTCGGATGATTGTAGTTCTTTGTCCGATAATCGACTCGCGCTCGATTTTGTACTCAGCGTCCGGATCTCGTGCGGTAGCTTACCAAAATCTTCCAAGTATCCCATCTCCCTCTCGGGATAATCGAACAGCGATTCCGATTTCTCGCTCTTTCGAGAATCCGTCTCTCGAATTTCGCCTTCGTCCAGCTCGTCGTCGACGTAGTTGAGATCCTCGAGTTTTTCCATCCACTTCCCCGAGGTCTTTTGAGCGGCTAGTTCTTCTTGCTTCATCCTTGGTGGTGGTGTTCTTCCTCGAGTTTGTTTTGGTGATGATGTCGTGTACTCCTTCGAATGCTTCGTGAATAATTTTGGGTAGGACTTGAAATCGAAGTCGAATCTGCTTTTGGGCGATTGTGATGAGGATTCGCCTGTCGATCGTCGGAAGTGTGGAAGCTCGAGCTTTGGTCGATGTGGCAAATTGAATTTAGCTCTTTCCGGCAAGTGAAATTTGGCTTTTTCCGGAAGATGGAACTTTGATCTGTCCGGTAGGTGAAATTTAGCTTTTTCCGGAAGATGAAACCTTCCTCTTTCCGGTAAATGGAATTTCGATCTGTCCGGTAAGTGGAACTTGGCTTTTTCCGGAATTCGAAACTTTTCTTGGAGCTTTGAACGGTCCGGAAGGTGAATTCTTGCTGATTCCGGAAGATGAAATTTGGCTTTTTCGGGAAGTTTAAATTTACTACGGTCTGGAAGAGTTATTCTTGGTGCGTGGACTTCCGGTAGTCGAAACTTTGTCCTCTCTCCCGTTTTCTCTTCTTGTCCTCTGTCTTTTCTACTTAGAGACGGTCTTTGCATCGTGTTGAACTTGTTTCTGATTCTCCCCGCGTGATTTCTAAGTTTCTGTTGAATTTCCTGCGCCTGAGCTCTCATCTGCTCGCGTCGTGTCTTCACGAGACTTCCTTGTTTGACGGGCAAGTCTTCGAATCCGGACGTGTCCAAGATGCTAGAAGTAACGTCGGTTTTAGACTGGGAGGCCGTTGTCGCGGTAGTGGCCGTGGGCGTCTCAGCCGAAAATCTCGTCTCCATTTCCTGTTGGAGCTCTCGGGCGGCGGATATTCTCTCGACTTCCATGTCCGCCGAATTCTTGGACTCCTCTCCTGATTCTTTCGCGGCTGATGATTCGTTTTCGCTGGGAATCCGCACGAACTTCTTATCGGATTCTGGAATGATGGACCCTTTGAGCGGTGTCATCTTCTCGGCGGCCCCTTCATCCCGGACCGGTTCTGTTGGTTTCGTTTCCATTGTTAGCGGGGGTGGGTTGATGGGCTCATATACGTGTTCCCTGGAAAAGAAGATGAACCGAATGAAAACCTAGGAACCAAGGAAACCACTAGGAAATCTGTTTTTGTGAATGACAGTAAAAAGTGTGCATTATTTTTGAAAAATATTCTTTCACGAGAAATTCTATTGCTTACAAAATGAAATCTAAGTGTACATTCTCTGAAGTGTGCTTACTTCCTTAAGGTGGTGTGCATTGCTTTTGAAAAATATTCCTCACAAGAAAGTTATAAGATGAATTCTGCTTGAGCGTGCACTACTTTTGAAATGAAATTTTCATAAAAATGTGCATCATTTTTGAAAGAGTCGGTAGATTCCTCGGCGTATTACTTATAAAATGATTTCCGGGTAAGTGTGCACTACTTTTGGGATATATTCTTGGTGAATTGATAATTGATCATTATTGGAGTGAATGCTCGAGAGACCGTGCATTATTTATGAAATATGTACGAGGAAGTCAGTCGAGATTTTGAAAATTTTACGTTTATTGGGTGGCAGTCGAAAAGCAAACAGACAGACAGACTGCTACTAAGAGCGGAAGTCCACCCTCAAACATATTTCCTGTATATATTAGTATTAATATCTAGACTGTTTTATTAATTATGTTTGTTCTTAATTAATTAAATTAAACGCCGGTCAGTGATGGAGGAGCCAGGAAAGAAAAAAATTTTTTTTTTGTTTCAAAAAATTGCGAAATGCTGACTCGACGTCTGTTCTCGAAAACGTTGTTTCATTGGGAAAGAAAAAAAATTTTTTTTGTTGGACCAAGCCCAAGTCGACATCCTTCCCCCCATGTTTCCTATCTCATTCTTACTGTATATTTGTGATTCTTACGAAACACACGCACACACGATCTTTACACACGGGAAAATTTAATTACTGACGTGGTCAGGGCTGTCCAAAGTCTTCTCTCGATTCCGATTTCTCAACATTTTTCACACCAACATCTAAAAGAGTAAAGCGATGACTTCCGGTTTCAAGAGGTTCGTTGGTCAACGTACCTAATTAGCTACGGTTTTAAGTTCGAGTCCCTCCCAAAATTTTTGTTGACCTAAACTAAGGTCAGTATACAGTTCTGTAGGAGTAACTTCTCTCGTCCCCCATGAGGTCAATTTAACACCGAGCCATGGGCGGTCTAAGGCCTAGGTAATCTAAACACCTGCCTAGGGCTCGTAATTTTTGGGGCCCGAAAATTGTTTAAAATTACTGAAACATAGCCCCAGAATCACAATGGTGACTAGCGCCCGCTTTAGCCTTAGTCCGCCACTTTACAGAACGAACTAATGGTTTTTAAGGTTAGTAGTTAGTTAGGTCTTATGGTTTTAGGTTTCCACTACCCCCTGCTATAGTTCCCAGGATGGAAAACGGTATTTTAGTTCTGATCTATAATACTTCCGGTTTTGGAAGGGTTTATGTAGGCCCGCCCTTTTTAACTTTCGGAGCTTTGCTATACTAACATCTTAGAGAGTAGCAGCGAACTTCCGGTTTTGGGAAGTCAATGGTTGACTGTCCTAACGTACTATTACTGTTAAGTTCAAGCCTCCTTTAACATACTGTTATACTCAGGGTGAAAGACAAAATTAAAACTCAAATGAACGATTTGGAATTTAAAATATTTCATAAATATTGCACAGTTTTGTGCATGACCTGTGGTTAGGTTATCAAAACCCCTGACTAATACAGTGTTAGCTGAGAGTTAGTGCCTCGTCCAACATTCTGTTACACCCAAGGATGAAAAACAGGATTCAAACTCTACTTCCGGTTTTTGTAGGAGTTAGTATTTGTCCCCGTACCATTCGCTTAGTCTCGATTTTATGTTCAACTTTCAACGTTTTGTTATACTAACATCTAAGAGCAGCAGTGATGACTTTTTGCTTTTGGAAGGTCCTAGCGAAGTATTGATTATGAGTTCGAGCCCCTTTTCTGTTATACTGTTAAACTCTGCTCGATTTCCGGTTTGTAGGAGTTATATAATCGTTCTGAGATTCACTATGTTAGACTGATATGTATGAAAGGGGATGTTGGCAAAGCTGTTGCTTTGTGGTCGGAGTACCTGTTATACTAAACTGCGAAAAACGGGTGTAAAACTATACACAACTTCCGGTTTTGTAGAAGCCAATTTTGTCTCTCCCCCCCTCTCCCCGGTATCATTAGCTTACCCAATCGACTTGGCCATATCCGAATTTCTACTCGGCGGCCGACTTCCAAACAGAGAATCCTTTCCGGTAGCAAACTATCGGACTGGAAGTACTGACAAGCGCACCGAACTTCTCGACCTATCGACGATATCGACGATTCTCTCGACGATTGCTTACGATCTCTCGTCAGCGATAGTGATTTCTCTCTCCTCCTTCCCCGTCTCTCTTCTTTAGGGCTTTTCTCCAAACTTTCGGACGATCTACCTCTTTTCAGCGAGGATTTCTTCATCCCTCTTTACGGACGTAGTCTCTTGCGACAGGAAAACTTTTCTTGGATCCACGACATTTTTTCGGTTTTCCTTTTTTCCGACCAAAATTGTTTTCGATGGTTTGGATTGGAATGAAAATTATGAAAAATCACCTTCGATCATAGTTTCTTTGAATGGGTACCACGTGATCACTTATTATTATTATTATTATTATTATTATTATTACCACCAACCCGTTGTTAACCCCCGCTTTTCACTCCTGTTGGTAACCTACTAATCCGATTTGGAAACGATTCCCAACAGCAAAAAAAAATTTTTTTACCCGGGGAGCAGTAGACACGAATTTAGTTTGAGGAGAAGAAGAGAAAAGAATCTCGCTATCTCATTGGTTGGAAGTTTTACAAAAAATCTTCTCGAAGTTTTCTGTGTTGGGTTTGTTTGTTATTTTTAAAACGGGGAAGGGAAAGCTTTCGAAAGCTCACGGAGACAGCCGAAGTCGATTTTTTTTGTTTTTTAAAAATTGCATCCGAGCTGAGTTTGAATGATGGCAGAGCTTGCGTGTTGTCCTTGTGGTCAGTCCGAGTTATAAATATCCTTTGAGGGAGCTTTTGAGCTTTTTGACTTCCAACAGGTTTCTTATTGCCACCGCCTCGCTTCTTTTTCTATTTCTTGGCTGTCGGTTTGGGTTTTAAGGTTCTGTGTCATGTTTCCGTGATTTTCGACTTGTGTTCAGTTCTCCTTGTGTACAACATGATGTTCCGTCGTGATGTGGCAGCCACCCAAAATCATCTTTTGCTCACGAGTTAGTAATCAAACAATTTTGTTTCGTAATCGAAAGCTCACGATTTGTGCGAAGGTCGTTTTCCTCGAAAACTTTTTGAGTCATCCCTGCTGTTCTCTTGGGTATTGGTGTAACGAAGTTGAACTCGAGGATCGAAACAAAGCGACCAAGTCAGATGAATTATGGAGTGGTCAGGGATAAGAACACTGACTTTTACAAAACCGGAAGTTGAGTACTGTACCATTTTTCAGTCTTGGTATAATGGTCAGTATAACATGTAGAATTTGGAAGGAAGTTCAAAGCCACAAACATAATTTCGCCAGACAGTTTGACCAGTCAGTCACAGGCCTTTCAAAACCGGAAGTTTACTGCTCTTCTCTTAGGTTATGGTACAGCAAAGCTTCAAAAGTTGAAATAGACGCGTCCAAATGTGTTCTAACAAAACCGGAAGTTGAGTAGAGACCAGTTTTTAACTAAGATATAACAAATACAACAGGGTTCGAAAACACAAACACGACTTCTTCAAATACTTTGACCAGTCAACCACAGGCCTTCGAAAACAAATTTCCGGAAATACGGTCCATAGTCTTTTAGTTATTCAACCGGAAGTTAGAAATTACTTACATGTATTTCTTCCACGTTGCTTCATCGAAGGGAGGTTTGTCCAAATATGTCCACGGATATCCTCCTCTCTCTCTCAACCTCTTTAATTCTTCCCAGAGGTAAGTTTCAGGAGGAACGGGTGGATTGTACTCTTTGGGTGATGTGCCTGTAAAAGAAATTTCAGGGATAAGTTTGACTGGGTTCCATTTCCGGTCAGAGAATAAAAACATTGATGTAGGAAGGTCTAGAATAAAGGTGGTAATCGGTCGAAAGTGAAAACCCTGAAAGAAGAGTTTTGGTGTCGAGGACACTGCGATAAGGAAACTAGGCCTATGGTGACCTGGTTACATCAGCTGTTTGGATGATAAGATTACAGGTGAGTGGATCGATACCTGATTGGAAGGATAGAAGGTGAATGGGACTTCCGGTGGAGGTTATAGGTACGAAGGAAGGTTTTGCGAAGTCTTGAAGGAGTTGACGAAAGGTTGTAGGTACCAACTTACCTCTTATATGCACATCCTGGAAGGAAAGGTGTTCTGCCGGGTGTTGTTCTCTCCCTCCCGCCTTTGCCCTCTCTTCAAGCGCCTCCCTGAACACTTTTTCGATTTTTTCGTTTTCCTCCCATTTCACGTTTGCTTTCGTCTTTTCCAGATACGTCCTCGACACTTTCGCGAATATTGAGGAAAGAGTTTCATTGTCCACGACCTCGAGTTGACCACTTTTAGGCTTCGGTTCTTTTTCCGGTTCCTGCTTCAACTGCGGTTCCTCATCCGCGCTCGTTTCCGATTCCACGTAAACGGTATCAGTAGCCGCGTTCAAAGTGTTTTCATCATCTCCTTCGGTGATTTCGACTATTTTCAAATCACTCGAATGCCCGTCAGCAGAGTTGGACGCGGATATGTCCAAATCGCTGGAATCGCTACTCAACTCTCTCCTCCTGACGACGAACGGTCTCTTGTGAACGTTGTCGCTCGATTTGAGTTTTTTGATCGGGAACCCTTCACCGAGTTCAGTCTTTTCGGGTTCTTCAGTCTTTTCTAGCGTGGTATCGCACAAGGTCACGTCATCTAAGTCCGTTATCTGTACGTTTTCACAGGTGAAATCGTCGCTGAGTTCACTGTCACACAAGCTTTCACTTAACTGTACACTCATCAATACATCCGAGATTCCCGGCGGCGGTCCTTTTTCACTTTCCTCCGTTCTTTCACTCTCTTTATCCACGTCTTTGGGAAATTGTTTGTGCGCGGTCGCTCCTGCTGCTGTTCCGCTGCTTTCGCTTTCGTCGTCTTCGAGAATACACGAAAGTCTCACTTTGTAACTGTCGTCATCGGAAATATCCGACTGTTCTAAATTGGCTAGTTGCTGAAGTATGATATCTCTCAAGTTTTCCGTGTCTTTGTCTTCGGCATCTTCTTTTTCGTTGTCAGCCATTTTCCCTCGTCAGAAGAGTCTGTAAAAAAAACTAACAGAAAGGAAATGAGCCAACCAAACCGTAATCGTCTTTTCGGATGCGTCACGTGCGCCCAACTGTTTCGTCATGCAAGAAGTTAGAGATTCGAGCCTGATTTTTTTGTTGTCTTTTGTTTCGTGAGCGAGAAACTGTATTTTCCTACGTCAGCGTTTTTGTTCTCGGCAAAAGCTTCCTAAGAATAGACTCGATAATAAAGTCGAAAGTCTGGGACAACCTGGCTGCGATGGCTTGTGACGTCATTTTGCTTGGATTCACATTGAATTGACTCGGATGAGATCGAGAGATTGTCGGCTGTTGTATTTTGAATAACTCAAAATTTTGTATAACTGTCTGTCTATCTGTCTGTATCCCTGTCTTCGCGCCTCTTACTGTTGGTAATAAAGCTTTTAATGGAATAGTGCTCTTGGGGTGGTTCTTTATAAGAAGCTAAACATACAACATCCTCCGTGTCTTATAATTATAAAATTTAAACATAGAATTTATACATTTATACATGTACCTTATAAAAGTATATCAAAACCGAAAGTTGCCGTTGCCGAAACAACCGGAAGTGAATAAGTTCTTGTATTGTTCGTTTTATAAAAAATAACATTTAACAGTGCATTATTATTGAAACGAGTTCTACAACTCTGTGCATTACTTTTGAAATAGGTTCTACAAAAATTTTTAAGTAGAGTAAATTTTTTGTGAAAGTGTGCAGTATTTTTGAAATAAATAATGTGCAATATTTATGAAATAGATTTATCATAAGAGTTTCTCACGATATGGATTCCATATAATAGTTTGTAATATTTATAAAACGAGCTTTATATGAAATTGTGCAATATTTATGAAAATGTAGTTGTTCTTTAGCCACGACTTTCCGATTAGAAATAATGGCCAAAAGTAGAGTCCGGCTCATGATTACGAACTACCATCATCAAATAAGAAAATCTCGTTTCCACATGATGAGATATAATTCAAAGATATAAAACTATACTATAATCATTATAATCATAAGGATATACGAAACATAAAAGAACCAAAACTAAAACAGTGATGGCCGCGCTTCACACGTTGTGATGAGTGAGAGTAGCTTTCGAGTGCAAAGGACTCGGGCACCTGAGTTATTAAGGTATCGAGGAGGACATGAGACAGATTTTTGAGAGAAGGAAAAAAAGAAAATGGAGAACTGAAGATTTGATGAATCTTTAAAATTAGAGCAAAGGTCGGTTGCCAAAATAATTATCTAACCATCCGAATAGAAAAATTATTTTCGTTTTGCGAAATCCGGTCACCGGCCAAGAAATTTTTTTGTTTTCTCTTCAAAGCAGAAACCTTATCTCCTCATAGGTTTCCTCTCATCCCCTGTCCCCCTCCCCTCTCTCACTCTCTTAACAGAGTAAACTCAGGTACAGTGTCATCTTTACACAGGACTCGTGTTAATTAACCTAAATTAACCTTCGATCGAGCGTCGACTTCAACCTTTTAACGTCACACTCAGTGTAAATAAAATTTTCGGGCGGTCATGAGGAAGGTCGAAACCGTGAAATGAGTTCCTCTGGTCAGTTCATCCCTTATAGACCATTGTTCTAATTAGAGGACACTAACAACATTACTTTTCTTCAATCCTTAAATTTTGTTTGTTTATATATTACAATATATAAACAAAATTTACGGGCTGAAGAAAATTAATGTTTTTATTGTCCTCTAATGAGGACACTGGTCTGTAATGGGTTAAATATATATTTTAGATTTCAGTAAACTGTTCAGGAGTATTTAGTACAAACTATGTTTATGATTAGACAGAAGTCGTATAAATCGATTGGTGAAATGAATCTGAAATACTATGGACATAAATCATTGAAGCAATTTATACGATGGAAGCCGTTTGGTTATAAATTTTGGGTTCTTTGTATACTGACAAAATAGTCGCTCAAAATGATAGTGTATATATCATAAAATATAAATTATTGGTATAAGATATACTTTTTAATTATTTTCATAGAGGAATGTTTATTATAAACTGTTTATGACTCATTTGAAATAGAGAAATATATACAAGTCAATTTTTATCCTATAAATAAGACACTGGGGCTAATCAGAGGAAAATTTACATATAATATATGTGCACAAAGTATATTTCTTAAAACATTATCTTTGTTTGGGAATGTTTGTGATTATGTTACTCTTAAAAATAGTTTGTGATTATGTTACTGTTAAAAATAGTTATTGTTGATCAATTATTTCCATTGTCCTATGCATATGACACTGGTACTTAAGGTTATCAGATGTATACTTACATTTACCTATATGCTAGGAATTATTGTGGGAAATGATTTATTTATTTATACCCAGTAAAAGTATAGGTTTATGTTGTGTGATATTTTATAAAACAAAATATACAGGATGTTATTACAGTATCTTTGAGGTTTGGCTTTGACAATGTCTCTGCTTTTCAAATGTCTTTTTCCGTAGCATGTTAACTTTGTACATACTTTAGAGGCTGATGTATATAAGGTCAGCTGGAATACAGTTCATACAGAATCAGGATAGCTGCAAGTACAATAATTTTCCTGCTATAGGTTGTATATTTTGGGTTGATAACTTGCGTGTTATAGTATAAATCCTGGGTTTGTAATATATCTTAGGATGACATCGAAATATTCATTGGTGTTCTTTCATTCTCTGGATATCATCAAGTACCTTCTGATCGTTACTGAAGTTAGGAAAAGATTTTGGTATACACAGTATATAATAAAAAATTGTATGTCGAAGGGAAAATTGTAAAGGCAAATCACTAACTCACTTTTTAAAATCCACTGTAAACATCCTGTACATACTGTTTTCAAAAATACGACGCCACATAAACATTTTTTATTAGAGTTAAATAAATATTTCAATTTCCCAAGGTTATTCATAGTATATATAATACCTACTCTATGTGAGTATACTTCGTTAAGAACCAACGTCCTATTTATAGGACGCTAAAAACTGAAATTACTTTCTTATTCAGTACGGGGTCTTAGTATAAATGTCTAGAAGGCAAGAAAAAAAGTTAATTTGGGCGTCAACGGGTCAAGAAAGCTTTTTTGGAAGGGCCCGGGAGGAGAGGAGGAGGAGATGGCCACTTGAATCGGGGCCACGTTTGGCTTTTGAAATAGTTGAATAAACCCCGAGGGGACTCAGAGAAAGACTTCAGGAGTGTTGATTTTGGTTTTAATTAGTTCGGTGGGGGGTCTCTATTCTTGAAAGACTTCAAATTTGGAATTTTGAAACAGGCCGAAAGTTTTTCCCCCGAAACAGAGATGGACACAAGGAAAAAAATTCTTTTTTGATTTCAAGGTTGAATATTGTTAGAAGAAATTTTTATTCTCGACAGAGTGACAGACGAGAGACACCAAAGCGATGAGTGACGAAAGAATTTAAAAATTTGGCAAAACATGCTATGGAGGAGGATGAGAAGAGGGAAGGAGAGAGAGAGGAAACGAAAATTTGGAAAAGGTTCAGATCGAATTTATCAAAGAAAGTTTTTAAGTTTCTCCCACATAGACAAAAAAGGTTTTCCTCCTGAAACTGTTCCGTACAGGTACGAGAGAGAGGGAGAGCAGGGTAGGGGTGGGGAAAGGGAAGAAGGAAGGTACGCCTAAGTATTGTCAGTTAACTCAAATTTTTTTGGGAGGTGATATAATACCTTAAAAATTTATCTCCCCACACAAAATGGCGGATAAGCAAGGTTAATTGTGTTGAATAGGTGCACACAGACACACAAATACACAAACACGACCCCCGTTAGTATACTTCTCCTTCACCGAACACACAAATACATTTTCAGGAGGATTTGAGTAAGCAGGCGTTCGCTCAAATACAAATGAAAATATAATCGATTAAATTTAAAATTAAATTAAATTATGCAATTAAATTTAAAGCACAAAACTTACTTGGAATTAAATTAAATTAAAAATTGAATTGTTCCACTTCGCACTAGACGACGGGGGAAAGACTTTTCAAAAGGAAAAATGGCGGTGACAAAAGTTCTAGAAATTATTTCGAATCAAAGGTAAACCGATCAACTTTATCCGGAAAACACGCAGAACGAAATGAGCGGAGGAAAGTCAAGTCGCGAAAGCTTTTTTCTGCTTTTTATATTTTCGAAAAAAGAAAAACGGGAAACCGAGAAACCGTCGCGCGGAGGCCCCCGGAGTCGAAAATCTTCGGTCGTCGTCGAATTGAACTGGCCAAATTTCTTCTTCTTCTTGTTCTTTCACACGTTTTCTTTTTAATTTGATACGTTTGGCCGTTTGCGAAAGCTCATGATCGGTCAGTTTGGCTTCTTTAGCTTGTTTTGAGCTTTTTTATGAAAAGCAAAGTCACTGAATCACTGAATGTTACGATGATAATTATTTTAAAGGATTTTAAATTAATTTTGTTTGGCGCCAAATATGCTAATGAGATGGGTTTTATAGCCAAATTAACTCCGAGTGATTACGCTCCTGTTTTATTCATTTTGGGAAAGGTTACGTTTAACCAAAAGCGAAAGTTTGTGCAGTATTTGTGAAATGACCCTCCATGTGTGAGAATTACTTTTTAAATAGGCTCCTTACCAAAGTGTGCAATATTTATGACATTTATTGTACTCAGTAACTTAAGTCAATACAAAAGTGCGTATTATTTTTGAAATGAATTCATAAAAAAAAAATTGATCAAAATTTATAGAGCTATTTATGAAATTTATTGTTCTTGAAAGTGTGCAATATTTATGAAAATGTGGACTACGAGAAAAATGTAATCTGGACATTGTACATGAGCGGACTAAGACCTAGGTAACCTAGGCACGAGCCTAGGGCATGTAAGTTTGGGGACCTAAAGTTCGGTTTTTAATTTTTTATGTGTTATGATTGAAAAATTGGCCCTGCTTAACCTTAGTCCGCCACTGTCTTTATGAAATGAATATTTTTGAAATGAGTCCTCCATATGTATGCATCATTTTTAAATGGACTCCTAAAAATGTGTAATATTTATGAAATAGATCCTGGCCAAAGTGTGCAATATTTATGAAATGAATTCTTTACGAGAGTGTGCATCATTTTTGAAATAGATTTCTGAGTAAAATGTGCAGAATTTCTGAAATAGTTTTTTGGTAGATATTTGATTCATTTCACTTTTTTGATGAGACTTTTTGAGGATTCATTTCAAAATAATGCACAGTTTTGTGACAGATCCATTTCATAAATATTACAGAATTTGACAAGGAATTTATTTCATAATCATTGCACAATTTTGTATGGACTTAAGTGACTGTAATGAACTGGACTACAAAAGTGGACTGTATTGAGTGCAATAAATTTCATGCACTTAGCATAACATTTTTTTTACTCCTATTTGGTGGTAGATGGGTCTGAAAAAGAATATTTGGGCTGTTAGAGGTTGGCAATAACTTAGTACTATCACTAAACACTGAAATGCGGCTAGTAACAACCTCAGTGGATGTAATTCATTCTTGAACACTGCCAGATTAATGGGCAGAAAAATTCCTACTGGACCCAACCCCCTACATTGTACAGTACTACTACCTACCGGTACTAAAGGGACAGACATGAGGAAAGAGAGCACTAATAGGACTATTAAGAGATGGTACGGAGGGTATCATGAGATCCTCTTATGATCGGAGATGATATCCTCTTAACATAGCAACACTAGCATGTATGAGGAGCACAACTTTTGAGGGAATTCATTTTGAAGAATTGATTTCATAAATATTGCACACTTTTATACGAACTTAAGGTCTTACATATTGATACCATGTCAATGACATAACTTCACACTTCAATGAGTTTGGTATTTGCTCCTTTTCACCTAACCTAGAGAACTCATGTTTATTCACTTAGTTCTCACTAACTCAGTGCCTGACTGTCTTGATAGTGACCCCTGGAAGCTTTAAGTGGGGGGGGGACTTATACGAAAATTGTGCATTATTTTTGAAAAATATTCTTCAGGAGAAAGTGTGTCACTTATTCGTCGAATTATGTGAAAGTGCGACTTACTTATAAGATGAGTTTCTCAAGGAAGTGTGCATTACTTTTGAAATGAATTGGTCAATACTCTGCAATAAGATCACAGTATCAGTATTTATGAAATCAATTTTATATAACTGTGCAGTATTTATGAAATGAATTCCACATAAAAATTTGAAGTCGGGGGTATTTAGAGTAACTACTTCCAGTAGGACATGAAACCAGTGGCAGATATTTGAACAAACAGGAATTTGTGCCTTCAGTTGTGTCAACACGACTGGCTTACTGGGGTTGTGCTCATTTCCTATAAGACACTATCCATTTGGGTGCAGGAAGTGAATATTTTGATCATGCTATCGTCTTAGGCTTTCAAACAGGAAAAAGATGGCGACGGTAGAAACTATAAAAATGATTTGTATGTTATGAAGCAGAAAAATGCAGCAGAAAATTGGCAGCCCCGTAAAATTAGTTGGCAGGTGTGCTGGGAAGCCTGAAAAATCCCCCAAAAATTTAAATCAAGAGATTCGTTTTGCAATTTATACTGAAACACATAAAAGCTGAGCTTTTCAAAGAAGCGAAAGCTCATTTTTTTCAATGGGAAAATGTTTAAATGTTTATTTTCCAATTTTTATGGGCGGTGACCGCATTTCAATAAAGCTGGGTACCCTAATTTTCGCACGCCCACTACCGAATGAAGACATTCAAATTTCCTTCATCTTCATGCCTCTGCTTCCTCCTGCCCCCCGCCTCTCTGCCTCTTCACCGAAACAATGTTTTTATTTTGTCGGTCCCGATTACAAGCCTCCGCACAAAATTCTTCTGGCAATTGGAAAAATATTTCATGTTCGTTTGATTTAGTGTGAAAAATATTTAAACAGGGTCGGAGTTAGGATAATAATTTTAACAACAGAGAGACTGAAACTTTTGTATATCTGTGCTAAGTACCTCTAAAGTAATAAACATGACAATCTGGGATGGATAACTTTCTTTTGATTTGTGTACAAATTTTTGAAGAGAAGAAAAAGGAGGAAATGGATGAGAAGGAGAAAAAGAAGTTAAAGAAAGAGAGAAAAAGGAAAATGAAAAGGGAGGAAAAGAAACAAAGTTAGATGAAAGAGAAGAAGAAAGAGAAAACAGAGGAAAAAGGAAAACAGAAAAAGGGGAGAAAAAGAATATAAAGAAGGGATGGATAATAAGGAAAAAATCTGAAAAAAGAAAAAGATAAAGAAAAAGAGGAATGGAAAAAGAAGGAAAAATAAAAAAGATCGTAAGATGAAAAATAAGAAAAGAAAAAGAAAGAAAAAGAAAAAAGAAAAGAAAAGATGATGAAGAAAAAGAAAAAAGAAAAGTCTGAAATAAAAATAAAAAGAAAAAGATCGAAGATGAAAAGATAAAGAAGATCGAAAGAAAAATGAATAAAAATCTAGAAAAATCTGGAAGGAAGGAGATATGAAAAGAAAAAGGAAAAGAATACAAAATAATGGGAAGGAAAAATAAAAGAAAAATGAACAAAATAAATAAAATCAAAACAAAATAAAAAGAAAAAGGAAAAAGATATAAAGAAAGAAAAGAATAAAATAAGAAAAATATCAGAATATTAAGATAAAAAAAGAAAAAAAGAACAAGAATAAGCAAAAGGAGAGGAATGATTAGAGGTAAAAGAGGGGATGAAGAAGAAGAAACAGAAACAGAGATAAGAGAATAAGGACTGTGAGAAGTAGAAGGATCAGAAGGATAGACACCACCTGCAACCTACATCGGGGTTTTTTTTTCATCTCCTTTTTGACTTTATTGCTGTCGACCTTTCACCCCCATCCAACAGGTAGCTTTCAAATGCATATACCTCTGTTCCAAAATAAACCATAATAATGTCCGTTGACCCCATCTCTCCGTCGACAAATCAACCGGATTAAAACTGATAAACAATTCCGGTTTCTTTTGGGACAAATGGCTTCAAAAACCAGACTAAGGAATCATTGAATAGGTGTAGGAAGATAGAAACTCACAAATAAAACTCAAAAATATGAAAAGATTCACAATTTTTATTTATTTCAGGGTTGATACATTCGTCACCACTCGGATTGGATGCTGTATGAAATGGACCAGTGCGGCCCAAAGCATGGTAGAGGTCTCCTCTTTCCGGAAGATACTGAGGAGGTAAGCACTATTTCGGTTTTCGACTGTACTACTTCCAACACTTATTTATACTTGGTTTTATATACTATTTCAATTGTTACGTCACACAAAGTGATCTACATGACGCCAAACCTATACATAAGAAACTACGAAACTCATTTCCGGTGTATAACCATTCGGCGGTTGGTACACCGGTTTCAAAACACTTACAAATAACAGATTTAAAATTATACAGAAGCAAGATTTGACACGTTTCCTTGGAATCTCCCAAGACAAAATTTACATACAAAAATAAATAAATAAATAAAATAAAAATAAAACATAACAAAAATCTATTCACTGATGCGATTCACGACTAAAACACTGAACACGAGAAGAAGACACGACCCCATCTACCCCAACCCCATCCCCTAATATCGAAATGACTACTATACGACACGACATACATCTATACATCACGTAAGTGAGAGAGAGAGACACGAGGACAAGACAAATAAATAAAATAGGTGGAGAATTATATCAGGAAGTAGATAATGGCTGCTGTGATTCCGAAAAGCGCGCCAAAAATGACGAGGTAATAACGGAAGAAGAAAGACGTTTCCTGCTTAGGTTCGACTTTCGTTTCCTTTTGCTTTCTCCTCGCGTGGAATTTCTTTTCGAATCTTTCGAGCTCTTCGCGGTTTTTCCTCTCCTCCTCTTCTCTCTTCTTTTCTAGCTCACGTTCTTTGGCCTGTGTATCAAAAGCAAAAAATAATTTTAGTGAGAGCCGCAGAACCAAACCAAAACAAGTTCCGGTGTCTCGTTACCTTTATCGCTTCCTCCTTCTTGCGGGCGCAGACATCGTCGCACTCGACGGCTGTCATGTTTGACTTTCTGACGAAGTCACATGTGAATTCCCTCTTGAATCTTCCACACTTGCACTGTAGTTTGACCTTTTTCCGACAGGAATCCGGATCGGGGCAGTCACCTGGGTGACAGTTCGCTTTGCACTTGTGTCCGCAAGGGTACTGCAAGAAATAAAAACGGAGATTAGTCGATGAGGGAGTTGATTGACGCGACATCTTGAAAAGTGGTGTGTGAGGCTCACGTTTTTAGGACACTGGTTCCCGCAGCTCAACAACTTCACTTTGTCCTCGTCGTTTTGTGAGTTTAGTTCACCGCAGTGGATATACAACACAGAAATGCCGCAGTGACACTTGAGTTTGACGTTTAGGTTACAAGGAGGACATGGGTCTGGGTGACAGGGATACGGACAAGGGTGAGTGCATCCTGGCAGTCTTTCTTTCAAGCACTCCGACTCGCATTCCTTGCAGTTCTCGCCCGCCTGCAAAACGAAAAAAATTTTTTTGTGCGAAAGCTCTTCTTGACAGAAGATCCAATCACCTGACGAAGTCACACTCACCTCTGAATAGTTATGGGCACCTGTGACCACGTGACATTCTTTGTCACACAAGTGATTCCCGCATTTGAGAAGACGACCGCAGAAACGCTGACAAGATGAGGGTTCGGACGAATGACACGGCCGTTCAACGGTTTCGTGACCTCCGAAACAGGTCACAGGAACAGGAACTTTGCATTCGGGACATGGGAAGCTGCAACGTACAGTCTTAGACTCTACTTCCCAGGGACCTGCAGGAGGATGATCTCCCTGAACCTTTGTCACGACTGAACTGTGACAAGGAGCTGTACATCTGTGAGAACAAGTTTCTCTAGATTTCCCGCACATCTGACGACAGGGCGGACACTCCCTATAATGACAGTTATGCGGTTCTCTCATGGAATGATGACAATCTGGAGGAATCCTGAAAAGAGATCTCAAACGTGACTCAAAGAAGCTTTCACATTACAACAACAACTACTACAGTAATACTTACATGCAACGTTTGTTACACTTGGGAGGTGAAGTTTTCTTCTGACGTCCACACGGACAGTGATCACTGTCTGGCCACATCTACACTTCACCTGAGCGACCTGAGGGCACGGATAACACTGACCCCTGTGACACACGGAAGGGCATTTGTGATATCCGCATTTAAGTGTCCGACCGCAGGGTTTCTCGCATGGAGGACACCTTGAATCACAACACTGGAAAGGGAAATAGTAAATCACAATCCGACAGCAATTTTAAGTAAAAGGACAACAGCAGACAAAACCTGAGTCACGAACCTTTCTGTTACACGGATGACGTGAACAATTTTTTATCCGTTTGCATTTGGTTTCGCATAAAAAGTCTTTCTGACACGGAAGATCCTTCTTGTGCTGGCCACACCTACAGACTTTAGTGACTATCTCCAAGCACTGGAAATGGAATAGGAAGAAATGTAATGAAAAGTTCGAAATTCAAGATGGCGTCGAAATATGTCTACCCACCATTCCGCATTTGTCTTTGTGACATTTCTGCGGGCACCGATGCGAACCGCAGTCCAATAATTTGTCACAGGTGTCGTTGCACGTGGACACGTCCTCCGTACAGGGCAGAACGAAGGAAGTTTTCCCACAGGGACACGTCCTTTCTAAGGACAGTGGACAATCTCCACACCCGCCTTCGTGACAGATGAGAGAGCATTTGTGAAACCCGCAGGAAAATGGTTTCTCACAAACCTGAAATCAAATCGATCATAGTTAATCGAGCCTCCTTAACAAGATTCTGTTGTAAAAGTGATACTGCTGACGGACCTTATCGCACTGCCATATTGGTTCGAAGCAAGGTTGCTTCCTCTCCTGTTGGCCACACTTGCATTTCTGAATGCTTTCTTTGTTGCAAGGTGGACACTCTCCGGAATGACAGGATTCTTCGCACAGGTGTTTCTTACACGCGAGAGGTTTCTCACATATCGAATTGCAAGACCAGAGTTTGTTGCTGCAGCGCTGATGCTTAGGACCTTGTTTCTTACAGTAACAATATGACTCGACAGTCTTTGGACACGGTGGACATGGACCTGGAAATGAGTTTTAGTCATTATCCTACGACTTGGATCTTTTGTGCATCGTTCCACGAATTCCTTACTAAAAATTATTAAACATATATTTATATATTTATAAATTTATATTATAACAATTGCCAAAACAACTCCAACTGATTAAGCTCCTCTGATTGTGAAAATAACAATTAACAGTAGCGAAAACTTGTGCAATATTTGTGAAATGAGTCCTACATATGTGAATTATTTAAGAAATGAACTTTTGATGAAAGTGTGCAATATTTTTGAAGTAGACTCCATGCCAATGGGTCAGATATTTATGAAATGAATTCTTTACACGAGTGTTTAATATTTATGAACTAGTTTCCTAATAAAACTGCAGTATTTATGACATAAACTTTATGAAAGTTTGTAATTATTTATAAAATAGATTTCTGGTCAAAGTAAGTGATATTTGTGAAACGAATTTTATGTGGGAGTGTGCAATATTTGTGAAATAAACTCCATGTGAAAGTGTATAATATTCGTAAATCCAATACTTCTTGTCTTACAACTTTCAAATACTAAATAATGGCTAAAGTGGAGTCTGGTTCAAGATAGCAACTAATATCAGATGAGAAAATCTATTCGTTAAAGTGTAATTCCAAGATACAAAATTATACTAAAATTATTTTATTCTTTTAATTATGTGAAAAATTGAGAACCTGGTTCAAAGAAACCAAATTGTGAGTGTGAATCACTTCTCGAGTAGAAAGGAGTTAGTGTATATAAGAATAAAAGACAAACCTGGATGGCAGAGGAGCAAGCAGTTATGACCACACTCCGGTTTTAATGCTTTGTTACATGTGTCACCACATGAGTGAGGTACAAGCCAGGGATGATGTTGAGGATCTTCAACTTTCCCACAAAAACATAAATATTTTTGTGGCACATCAACCTCTTCATACTCATGACGGCATTTTGGACTGAAGCAAACAAACCAAGTGAAATTAGTACAAAAGTTACCACAGCAATGATCATGCAAGTTATACTTTCACAGAATCTTACCAAGGCCAGAGAATTTTATCGATAGATTGAATCGCATACATCTCTTCTTGTGTTGACTTCTGTTGATAGATGCTGTCTCTGGACCATTTTTGGATACAGATCAAATGAAAAAATCCATAACATTCTAGACAGTTCCATATCTGGAAAAGGAAAGGTCATTTTCTAAACTGTTCTGTTTCAGTTTTGTGATTTTAACATCTGTCGGTTTTATTTGAAATTATAAAATGTTTTTGTTCTACCTTTTCTTAAGGTGACTAACTGCTTGGTTAAAGCATGACTAATACTCTGGTTAGGGCTTTGACTAAAATCCTAAAAATTTTGGTGTTAATGACCATATTCATTACTTTGTATAGGAATAAGGTTCAGAAAAAGATTCGAAACTAAAGAAGAGAACAATTTTGAACTCTTATTCATAATGAGGTCACTGCAAAATTTTTATTATTGTTTTCACATCTAGCCACACTCATAACTAACACAGTTACATGTCCTCTTTTGGAAGTAAAACTTTAGCCGATAAAAAACACTTTCAGTAACAGAATGATATACTCACAGCATCAGCTCGTTTAATGCTTGCAATACAAATCAAACATATGCCAGCTCCTGACTGAAATGAGTTTTCCAAAAACTGTTGCGTCCTCTCAATTCCCTCACGTTTTTCATTGAATCGGGTGTAATTTTCAAAAACTGACTTCAAAATCGATTCAGACTCCAAATCTCCTTCATCCGAAGAAGAGTCATACTCTTGATCCTCTAAATGTTTCTGCACAGATGCTTGTAATTTCTCTTGAGCCTCGCGAAATTTGTCTTCAGCCGATTTCTGACTTCCGTTCGGAATGTTACCATGACCTCCTCCCCTATTCCAAGGATTTCCTCCTCTTCCACGTCCAACATTGGGAGAACTCATGATGGACGTCACCGATCAATATTTCATGGGAATTGATTATTCGAGCATAACCTCAACTGGTTATGAAATGTACGTGTTAGAGGATTAACGCGATTTCCTAGAAGTAATTATATATAAAATTATACAAACGTGAAGGGGATTTATAAAATTTATACAAAAACAAACTCCGTAATGATTTTAAAACTCTATTTAATGATAATTACTTACAAAAACGTCTCAATTAGCCATCAGTAGAATGGATCGAACCGACTGTGACGTGGAGGGAATTTTGTCGCAGTTTCGTCAACGCGGGGTTCTAGTGACGCCGTTGCTCGTCGCGTTTTGTGACATTTTATTTATTTTTATTTTAAAATAATTTTTCGGTTTTAATTTAATCGGGGAGAGTGTTTTTTAAATTGTTTTCTAAATCGAAATTTAAATAAGTGATTAGTTACGGTCGAAGTGATTTATTTTTAAATCGTTGCTTAGTGTTTTGTGATCTTTGTTTTAACTCTGACACTTGCCCATGGTTTTGAGTGTAAGTAATTTGTACTTTTGTAAATATTTTTTTTAGGTTAAAATAATTTGTTGAAAAGGTGTTTGAAATCCGTTATTGTGGATTTGATTTACGTGATTCACATTATCTCGTTTGATTTGTTGGTTTTGATTAA
This sequence comes from Columbicola columbae, assembly GCA_016920875.1. Classification (NCBI taxonomy): domain Eukaryota; kingdom Metazoa; phylum Arthropoda; class Insecta; order Psocodea; family Philopteridae; genus Columbicola; species Columbicola columbae. The sequence continues at coordinate 2,366,539 of JADMLL010000012.1, forward strand.
TTAATTAGCAGGGAGTCTGTTGAATTTGATAAAACTTGTCATGGAAGTGTATGCGGTTGGCTTGATAAATTAATTTTTTATTAAGTAACAATATACTGACATCTTATTTACAGGAGTTATACTTAATTATGGTTGTTTTGGGGTTATGAAAAAGTATATTTTACATTCTCACATGCCTTTATATGTTTACAATTATTTAGGGGACATTTTTGCAGTAAGCAAACTTTTACATACAATTTATACTCATGAAAAGAAAGATGCTTCTGATCAATGATAATAGTAATCCAGCTAAAACAGAAGGAAAAGAAGCTTAGGACTAGTGCCTGTGCTTGAGTTGAAGATTCTCTTACCAAAAGCTGAAAGCTGTCTTTGTAGTAAATGTTTCAAAATGTTGTGTCTGTTTTATGTCGCGTTCTCAGGCCCTGAAACTTGAATAACAGATGATAGGCGTCGTCACTACCAGTTTAGATTACCATCGAGGCAGTTGTTGGTATCTTTCATTCGAAAACTTCGCGGGTAGTTGTCGAAATTGTGCAGTAAAGACCTGAATATTTTTTATGTAAATTATCCAAGAAAGTGTGCATTATTTATGAAATGGTTCCTTCAAAAAAATTGTGCAATATTTATGAAACCAATTATCCGAGAAAATGCGCATTATTTCAATCAATTATGAATTGGAACATGAATTTCTTTTGTAAAATTGTGCAATATTTTTGAAATGAATACTTTTAGAATGTGTGCGACACTTTTGAAACTATTTGTTCAAAGAAATGTGGAACATTTTTGACATGAAGTATCCAAGAAAGTGTGCATTATCTATGAAATAAATTCTACAACACAGTATGCACCACTTATGAAATGAGTATTCCAAAGTGTGCAGGATTTTTGTAAATGAATTTCTTCATAAAATTGTGCAATATTTATGGAATGAATACTTCTAGATAGTCTACAACATTTTTATATAAACTATCTGAGAAAGTGTGCATTTTTTATGAAATAAAAACTCAAAGACAGTGTGCAGAAGTTATACTTAAAATACCACATGAGTGTGCAATATTTATGAAAGATTAATTCCCCAAGATGGTGTGAAATTCTTATGAAAGAAGTATTCCAAGAGTGGTATTGGTATTTGAGTATTAACACCACCGCAAACAGAAGTTGCAACAATTCGGCATAAATATATTAAAAATTAGAACCAAGTCATAAAATTTGTAAATTCAAATCCAAAATTGTAATTTGGAGCTGTGGTAGCGTTAATAGTGTTCATAAGTCCGATGGTAATTTATAATTTAGCCTAAAATTTTCGAAAATTAGATTAGTGGGGATACCTGACAGTACCTTTCAAACGTGAATTTGTTTTACATTAGGTTAGTTATAGGTTTGGTGGTTTCTTATACTGTCAAATAAGAATAATGAACATGATTGTCTATCACCCAAAGAATCATTTTGACAATTCTATATGTATGCTCAGTACAACTGTAGAACAATTTTAGTGAAAGAAAAATTTTCAGCTTCTGTTTCAAGCGCAATGTCCAAAAAATTTAAATTTCAAATTTCAAATTAAAGATTTTACAATTTGTCCATTGGTAGTCTTAATAAAATGGTTTTCAAAGATTTTGCGAATACAATTTTGAATGAAATAGGTATGTGTAGTGTGTTTTACGTATGTTTAGCTTAGCTAGAACAACATCATTTCGATTTTCTATCAGTCAGGATGTAACCCCGCTTCCTGTGTGGACTGAGTTGAGTCTGTTTCGTTTTCTTCGTCCTTGATTGTATTCAAACTTCGTAATATACGAATATGGACTGTATCTTTGTCACTTTTTCTTCTCAGTTATAGCTGGTCAGTCATCAGTGTGTGTTCGCATATTGTGAATTATTAACAGTGTGGGTGCTCAGGCAGGATGAGTACTCGTGTCATTAGTAGTAGTTTGGTGGTTGTTGAAACTTTGAGAGGACGAATGGGTAAGTCAATCAATAATTATGTATCATACCGAAATCTATTATCCAGTTCCTGGAGTTGAGTAGCTGGTTTGTTTCATAGATAAAAACCCCGAACGAAATTTATGTTTAGCATTTATTAAATGAAAAAAATACATAAAAATTGTTGTCGCAGATACACAAAATGTGTTGTTGCAGATTTTCTTAGTAGAAATTATCTACCTAATTTCTTTTTATTACAAGACAGACTAGAGTCTATTTGTCTTTGCCGACGCTTCAAAATTTGACCACCATATTATCATTGAAAAATTTCATGGCACATGGCTACTGTCTTATTTAGGATGATGCTTCTCAATGTAAGAAGCAATACTTTCCACTTTGCTTTCAGCAGTTCTCTTATTTCGCCAGAAGAGTGTTGCTTTGTGAATTAATCCCTCATATCAATAACTGTGTTCTAATCCCAACATTTTGAACAGAATTCGAGGTGGAAGGGATGGTTTGGAACGAAAGGAAGCTAAGGGGTTTAGGAATATGAAAATGAATGAAAGTAGAAATAAAAGAATTTTGGGTGGTAGTGAAGAAAACAAGACAGGTAGAGGAAGATTGGAAATATTCTCTAGTTTGGAGCTGGGAAATCTTTTTCTCTACCGATCAGGGAATTCCCAATGCACGTGTCGCTAATTTTGCCTAAAATTGCTCGTTATGAGGGACATTTTTTGCAGGTGATGTTGCTCATTATGCGAATTTCTCGCTATGAGAGGTTCTACTGTAATAGCTTTTGTGAATGCACATTGACAAAACTTATATTTAAATAATGTATAATTGTATATTTTCGGCAAGAGTTCACTATGTGAGCCTCGCCTTGAAGAGAAAGTAATTAATATAATTTTATACAGTAATTAAAATGTCAATTGAATTAAATAAATAAATAGGTAAATTTAATTAATAGTAATTGAATAATTCTCTATTCGCCCACTGTCTTTTTACGAAAAACAAGAATATCAAGCATATCAATGTTTTCTAATGATCCTACGTACTCCCTTAAGGGTTAACCGAACATATACATACGTATAATGTAATAATTCAAAATTTATTTTTAATATCAAATATTTATTTAAGTTAATGAACCATATTTGTTTGTAAATTGGTTTCATACCTTTGTAAATCGTAAATCTTTGTGCTGTTACTTATTTTTTTATTTATACACTATAATACTGTATGTAGTAACTTTTTCGACTTATTCGACCAATAAATAAATTTATTTTCGACAAATATTGGTTCATGTTTGAGTTTTTATACAATTATGTTTTAGTTATTAACTAACATTGTAAGTTTGAGCAGTAACGGTATTTATTGTATAACTACTTCCGGTTTTGCTAAACTCGTCCTTTGAATCCAATTTTTTTGGTGGCATCACCAAAGGAGTCCAATTGTCTGTGGCTGTCATTGGTGATTTCTTTTGGTTTTCCCAGCTGATGTCTGTCTGTTCTATTATCTTCTTTCTTCTCTTCTCTATGATATGGTTGTGGCTGAAAAAAAGCTCAAAAAAAATTTCTTAGATTATAGAAAGTCGTTTAACTACAACCCAAACGGGTGTTATGAACACAATAGTAGTCCGTGAGTAGGTTACCTCTCTAAAAGGTTCCTTTACAGATTCGTTATTCTATCTCCTGACAGTCTTGTACCTGGTCATTCAGCTGTTGCATGCGGTCCCCCCGATTTCATGTGTCCTCGATCAGCGAAATAACAAAAACCGGAAATAACACATGAAACCGTATTACTCGTTGCAGGATCTACCGTTTGATGACGTCACAGCAGATCCTCCAACTGTTGGGTATCATCGGCCGCCGCCGACTCATTGTAGCCGCGTTTTTTTCAACTGAAAAATGCAAATCGATTGGATGCATTTGGATAAACGGTAAGTCTAAGAGAGTGAAAGTGGGAGAGAGTGGGTGAGAGGAAGGAATGAAATATCTCGCGGGAGGAGGAGGAGGAGGAGACCAAGATTAAAAAGGAAAAAAAATCTCAGAAATTTTCTTTTCTCTGGCAATTAAATGAAAGAAGAAAGAAATGAGAATTGAGAATTCATAAACCACTGAGGGTTCTTTTTCACCCTCCACCCCCAAACCACCCCCAAGCCTGTGCTTTTTTTTTCATATCCGGAATGAAACTCGGAACCTGGTACATCTGTGTCCGCGGCTTTTTTTCCATAATAAAAAAGTTCTTATAATATAAATCAGTATTCATATTTAATGTTCATTTAGAATTCGAAAAGCATACTTTCTTTTATTTTTTCTTATCTGAGAAGAGGAGGAGGAGGAGAAAGAAAAGTGTCTTGATTAAAAAGGAGAAGGAGAAGGAGAGAAAGAGAAAGATATTCCTCTGGAGCGTCGGGCTTCGGGCTTCGGCAGGGGGCAAGAACTAGCTTTTGATTTAAAGTCTCTGGATTTTTATTTATTTATTTATTTGGGTTTATTTTTCTCTCAGAGATTCTTTTATTTTGCTTGACGGAACTCACGGTATAATTGGTTTATTACGCCTAAAAATACGGGATAAGATGGAAGGAGACAGGAGAGCTGGGGTGTTCAGTCGAGAATGAATAGATGCAATTATGTGTTGATTGAGATAAGGGATGGAAGGGGATGAAGAAGATGGAGGAGGTAGAGAGGAGGAGGAGGAGGGGTAATAATAAAAAAAGTATTTGGTTTTGAGAGAAGAATTAACTCTTAAGAAGATGGAAGAGTGGAAATAAGTCGTTGGAGATAATAAGTTTTGATGGAATGTGTCACGGGAGGAATGGAAAACAAATTGGAATAAACGGATGAATAGAAGGAAATCTTGGATGAAAAGAAAACGAAAGACACCGGAAGTGTTGGTGTTGACAAAGATGTTGGAGATGTAAAAAGAAGGATGAAAAAACCTTCCCAGGGTCCGTGTATTTGAAACGATCTCTAGCTGTCGGTTGAAGAGAAGGAAATATTAAAAATTGAGTAAAAGGATGAGCTAAAGGAGAAGGTGAAAATAAAAGAAAGTTAAAGGAGTGACAGACTTGAATAAAGGTCACAAAGACAGAAGAGAAAAACTGGAGACAGGAAAAAGACTCAAAAGTTTGAGATCAACTTCCAAAAGAATTATAGGTCACCTCCTCTACCACTCGGCTTAAGAAGTGAAGAAAAGAAAGAGAAAAGGAATGTTGGAAGTGAAAGAGAGTGGAATATATCTGAGACTCCAAGAATGAAAAGATCAAAGGTGAGATGGGAAAGGAAAGTGGAAAATAAAAAGAGAAAGGAGGACAAAAAGAGAGAGAGAAAGAAAGTTAGGAGGAGATGAAGAACTAAATAGAGAAAGATAAACTGGAATATATGAATTCTCTGCAGATATGCAGAGAAGGAGAAAAAGAGAGGCAGGTCAAGAAAGAACAAAAGACAAGAGGTAAGAGAAGAATAGAGAACAATGTAGGAAATGAAAGAAAAGAAGAAAGAAAATGCAAAGAAGTAAAGAGGTAGAGAAAAAATAAGTAGAAAAGCAGAGAGAGAGAGAGAAGAAGAAGAAGAATGGGAGATAGAAAGTAAGATAGGGAACAAGGTGCAGAAAGTAAGAGAGGAGTAGAGAGAGAAGTGGAAGAGAGCGAAATACAGGAAGTAATAGAAAGATAGACAGAAGTATAGGCAATAGAGAAAGAGATCAAGAAGGAAGGAAAGATAGTAAGAGAGAGTGAGAGAGAGAGAGAAAGGAAAAAACTTTTTTAGCAGCATCCCTCAATTAAAAAAAAAATCCAGAGTGCCACACTCCATCTTTGTTTCTTAATCAACCCCCTCAGAACCTCCCTCCCACTTCATCACCTTCTCTCAACTCATCCCTCTCACTCCGTCTTTCTCCTTCCCAGAGGTAAGTGCCAGCCAGCATCCACACCAACCTCCATCCTCCTCCTTTCCTTCCTCTCCCTCAACTTCTGACTTTTTTCGCCTTCTAATAAAGGCAATCAATCAATCGACCCTTCATTTCATTTCTTCTTCTTCTTCTTCTGCTTCTTCTTCTTCCTCCTCCTCTTCCACCTCCTCTTTATTTTAAGTTCCCAACTTTTTCTTCCAACTTTAAAATCTTATTATTATTCTTGATGCGTATTATGACCCTTACATTAAACCTATTCTTTTATCGCGAGTGATTTATTCCAGAATTATTGCTTCCTCTTTCTTTCTTTCTTTTATTTTTTCTCTTTTCTCCTTTTTGTATTTTGGAGGAGGCGTCGGGGGCGAAATTAAAAAAAAAAGACTCTGCAGCGAATTCGAAGAAACTATTAATAATAAATCTAAAAAAAATTTTTCTCTCATTTTTTCGGTGAACATTAAAGAAGAAAAATTTTTTTTTTGTCTCCCTCCTCTCCGCCATTGTCTTTCTTTTTATGTGTCTTTTGTAGTGCCTCGTAATTTTTACAAAATGGCGGTTTTTTTATTTTTTATTATTTTAATAAAAGTCTGCTGTCGGACTCGTTGTTTTGAGAAAGAGGACGTTATGCTGTTGTTTCGTCTTTGTCCTGGGTTCAAGTTTTCTTATTTCCGGTTTGGTTGTTCGTTTTGCCCTTCTGACGTCGTTTGTTTTTAGTCTTTGTGTTGTCGCCCTCCGATAGGTGATTTTCAGGGGTTTTATGATCTGCCTGAATTGGTTTCTGTTGGTATTTTTGGTCAGGAAGTAGTTGGCTATTCTCTGTTAAATGCTATAGTGGTATTGGTCCGACAGTGTAAGTCATACTGGCTGATTTCGTCTTGTTGATGTATGTCTGTATGTCGATATTTTGGAGATGATGTAAAGTTGGATGAGTGATTCGTTTCAAAAGTATTGCACATTGCGCGAACGGAATCATTTATTTCAAAATTACTGCACATACACGAATAATTTGTTTGGAAAATACTGTTCTATACGCCTTTTCAAAAGTATTGCACAACGGTGTGACGCAATTTGTTTCAAAACTGTTGTACACTCTCACCGGTGATGCGTCTCAAAAGTATTGCACACTTGAGTGAATATTTCATTTCAAAATGACAGCACACGAACCCGATTAAACTGTTTCAAAAATTCTGCAGATGTAAATGGATGCCTGGTTTCAAAACTGTTGCGAGAATAATTTATTTTAAAATTACTGCACACTTGTTTGAGTCACCCGTTTCAAAAGTACTGCACACTTCACAGTAACACGATATTTTGAATTTTTATATTTTCTTCGAACTTCTGTAGTATTCTTACTCCGAATGAAGTCGATTATCTGGTTCCACAATCCACTCGGATCTGTATGTTTACAGAACCCATTTCGTCTGCTATTTTGAGTTTAGGGTTCTACCTATTCATCATTCGGTCTTAGCCAGAATCACTTTCAATATCATTCGTTCTTTCAATTTTAGTCTTTTTGAATGTCTCTTCTTCCTCAGCGCTAAATACAGTGCTGTAGTGAATAGATGACTATAGACAGAGGTACAGAAGAGGTTGGAGAGGACGGGATTCGGTTTCTAATGAAAACAGGAAAGACAAAGCTAAAGGAAAATGACAGAATAGCTGTAGGAAAAGGTTTTGCAAATCCTGTCACATCCCCTAATTCAAGTTGGGAGACTGTATCAGAAATGTTCTTCAAACCGGAAATGAATCATTCCCTCAGAGTCTGTTTCAAGGTGAAAGGATTTATCTCAAAACGGAATCGATTTGCATTTTTAAAAAGGTTTAAAAATTAAACCGAAAGACAAAACAAAAAATCTCACCGCCTTTCGAGAATGAAAAATAATTTAAAGAAAACACCTTTGGTAAAAAATCGTGTTGCCCTCAGGAGTAGGCTTTGATTTCCCGCCAAAAAGGGAAAATTGAAATTTGGAGGAGGAGAAACTGTCGTAACTTTACCACCTCTGCCTCCTCCGTCTTTAATTGAATTGGGCTTTCGCTTGTTCTTGCATCAAAGAATTTCCATATTTCGTGATTAAAGCTCGGTGAGGAGCTTTCACCCTCTCTTCTTCGCAATCAGGAAATTGAATTTTTGTTTTTAAAATTACAATTAGGCGAATTTATAAAAAAAAAGTTTGATAAGAAGCAGAAGACGTTTTTTTATTTTGTCTTTCGGTGAGAATAATTTTCTTTTTACCTTTTGTAAGAAGCGTCGTTCATTTGAAGACTTGTTTGAAAGCTCCGCGGGAGAGGGGGGTATGGAATTAAATTTTGGAAAAGTTTTTGTTTCCTTTTTTGTCTTATACTACCTCCGTCTATATACAATTGACCCACAAATTTAAATTTAGAATTTAGATATTGGTTTTTTGAAAATTTGTATATGTTAATGATTAAGAAGGTTTCCCGGTAAAAATTTAGGATTTTGAATTTTAGAAAAGGTAAAAAGGTTTTCCGAAAAATAAGTAGAGGTTCTGCAAATTTGAATGAACACCCAGTTTCTCAAAAGTGTTGCACAGTGTGTTGAACCATCCGTTTCAAAAATATTGCACACTTGCAAGGGTAATCGATCTCAAAAGAATTGCACATTTGTGTGAGTAATGTATTTCAAAATTACTGCACACGTACATGACTAATCCGTTTCAAAAATTTTGCACATTTGAACGAATATTCTGTTTCAGAAGTATTGTACAGGGGGCAACCAATCAGTTTCAAAAAGATTGCACTTTTCTCTGGGTAATTGATCTCAAAACTATTGCACAGTTGTGTTAATAGTTTATTTCAAAATTACTGCACACTTGAATGAGTGACCCGTTTCGTATCGTGTTATAATACACACATAGACAGAAAGGTTCAGAAAGATTGGGGGGGTTATCTCTATAGTGAGGATGCTGAGAGGCGATAGGGCTGCCGAGTCTCTTCAAACCTACGTCTCCGAGTAAAGAGATAAGGTTAAAGTTGCTAATTCATTTCAAAAATATTGCACACTTTTTGGTCACTTACTTGGAAAGTGTTGCGGACTGTTTAGGAGTATCCATTTCCAAAGATCTTGCACATTATCTTGGAATACTCCGTTCATAAGTATTTCACAGCATCTTGGGAAATTAATCTTTCATAAATATTGCACACTCTTGTGGTATTCTAAGTATAAGTGCTGCACACTGTCTCCTGAGGCTTTATTTCATAAGTAATGCGCACTTTCTTGAATACCTTATGTCAAAAATGTTCCACATTTTTTTGAACAAATAGTTTCAAAAGTGTGGCACACATTCTAAAAGTATTCATTTCAAAAATATTGCACATTTTATAAAGATATTCATGTTCCGATTTATAATTGATAAATAATGCGCATTTTCTCGGAAAATGGTTTCATAAATATTGCACACTTTTTCAAGTAAGGAAGTGGAAAAGTATGAGGTTCTACTCGTACAGTATAATCCATTTCAGCTAGGAAGAACCTTGTCTTCAAATCTTCCGCACAGTCTGGTATACAATCCAGAAGCTGTGCTTGGGATTCTTGAGTCTTGCCAGGGGTTCTGTACTACGGGAGGGAGTATTCGTCAAACTGATACTGATTGGTACCATATGAACGTAAAGTCTCTGGTTAATATTAAAATTATACTAATCAGAGTACCGATGATCAGTATATAAATGTAGCAACTGATTTGGAGACGGTGGTAGTAATTTATTTTTATATCTCGTTCGCCTCAGATGAACGTCGCTTCTTCTTCTTCATTATCTGTTTATTTTCGTAACGAATCAATCACGTTCGGTTCAAAGTTTCGCCTTTTGTTTATCTCTTTATTTATTTATAATGAAAATGTTTTTTCTTTGCTCGGTTTGATATTGTTTTTGTTATACAGAAGAATTCGGGTTTTGAGAGTCTTGAACACAAGCCGACATCTTATTTGTTTATACATCGGATTGGTGATCACTCCGCTCAATGACTGATCATTTACTCTTGTTTTGGTTTTGAGACAATAATCCGAACATTCCCCGTTTCCTCGACTGTGTTGGTTTTGTTAATTTAAATTCTATTTGGAAAACCGGAAATGGTTTGGTCGTTAGTCGAAATTTTCGTTTTCAAAATTCGACGCCCACTATATCGACCCGTGAAAATTTAATTTTTGAGTTGGTTACTGTGTGTTGTTGTATGCTGGTTGAAAGCTTGAGATCAGTAAAAGAAAGAAGAAAATGAGGATGTGGAAGTTGTAGATAATTATGTAGATAATGTGTTTGTGCTTTGTTTTGTCAGACAGGTGAAGGGTCATCTCGTGCTCACTTTTCCCAGGAAGTGACCAAGAGATGAGTTGCCTTTTCCTGCTGTGACTCTAAAAGGGTTTGAAATACGTAGATAATTATCTAGATAATGTGTTTTATTCTCTCTTGTTCGTTTAGAAAACTTTGGGTTTGTTTGATTTGTTTTGTCTTGTCAGACAGGTGAGGGACCATCTCGTGCTCACCTTTCCCAGGAAGTGACCAAGAGATGAGCTACCCTTTCCTGCTGTTAGTATAGAAGAGGATTTGAAACACGTAGATAATGTTGTCCTCTGCTTTTTTAAAATTTGTTTCGCTTTTTGTCAGGCAGGTGGAGGATCATTTCTTGCTCACCTTTCCCAGTAAGCGACCAAGAGATGAGTTGCCTCTTCCTGCTGACACTGTAAAGAAAATTTGAAACTTGCAAATAATTATATTTTAGCTATATCGTGATCTTGTGCCAACCATTTTGAAATTTTTTGTTTTCTTTAGTTCGTTTCAGGTTTTATCAGATAGGATAAGGCTCGTCTCGTGCTTCCTTTTCCCAGAAAGGGATCAAAACATGAGACACCCTTTCCTGTTGTTTTTACTATGAAAGATGAATTGAAATTTATTGTTAATAATTATCTAGATATTGTGTTTTCTTTATCTTCTGCTTGCCCGATTTGGAAACTTTGGGTCTCTTTGATTGGTTTCGCGTCTTTCCAGACAGGTGAGGGATCATCTCGTGCTCACTTTTCCCAGTAAGTGACCAAGAGATGAGTTACCCTTTCCTGCTGTTAGGTACCTTCACTTAAATTCACTCGATACTCAACCCGTATGTCATACTAACTATGCCCTCTCTTCCTCTCCCACTTAGTTACTGTCCTTCAACTTTCACCCAGCAATTTTGACGTCGTAACTGGAACTTTTAAGCTTTTAAGCTTCAATTGTCATTGAGTTTTTGTCACGCGACAGCTCTCTCAAAACGGGAAACATTCAATCACAAAAACAAAACAATACAAAAATCCAAAACTCAAACTCACCCGAAATGAACCGAACCTGATTGAATTCGTAGGAACCCTGCCTGATAACAAGAAACAGCCAACAAACCTAATCGAGTGTCATCTTCTTAAATTAAGGAAGATAATAAGACTGAAGGATGGAGGAAGAAAGGGGGCTAACCGGAAATTCAATTAGAATTTAAAACAAAATAAATGTGCGGTCATGATGTAAATACAAAATTTCCTCGATAACTCGAACGGGGGTAGATTGGAGGGAGGCCCTTAGGGGTGGAAACGATGGAAGAATCGGGCGTTTCGGTTACCGACAATTTATTCCCATAATTAATCAGATAAACGTTTTAGCAAATGGTTTTACAACCCCCGGAAGATTAATTCCGTCCACCTTTCACCCCCTCCTCCTCCTCCCCCGAATTTCGTTTCCTGTTGGATGTTGCTTTTGATGGGGATGCCTTTTTGGGGGGTTGGTTAGCCTCTTTCTTCTTCTTTTACCTTCTGGTTTACCTTGTTTGGAAACATGTAAGGATATGGCCTGGTAGCTTCTTCCCACATTGTCTTAGGCTTTGTTTCTTTTGGTTTGTTCAACGAGTTGTTCTTCCTTTATTGTGTTGTCCTTGCGAATCTGTTTTGGTTTTTCTGTGATATGTGACCTGAAAGAAGACAAAGAAACATTTTAGTGGTTTGACACTGTTGCGCCATCTGTTTCGGGTTATTTCTGTTGGTCTTGGTTTAATAGTCTTAACGTCTTTTTGGGTCACTTCCATTAGCTCTTTGGTGTAGCGATTGCCTTGTTTGAGTCCTCCGTATATGTGCGTTACTTTCGAGACAAGTTCCTGGCCGAAATGTATTTAAAATTGATTTTTGTATGAGGGTGTATAATTTATGAAATGAATATTATCCTGTGTCAAACTGTCCAATAGTTATGAAATGAAATTTTCAGACGACTGTGTAGTATTTATGAAATGAACTCCATCGGAAAGTGTGCAATATTTTTGAAATAATCATAACTTAAGTGTGCAGTATCTGAATTAATGGATTTCATTTGATGAATTTGTCGGTTTGTTTTTTTTTTATTCACTTTAATTCGTGGCTTAAGTGTGCAATACTTATGAAATCAATTCTTATAAGAGTGTGCAATATTTATAAAAATCAAATAGTTTTCGTGCTGGAAATGCTGCCGAAAATTTAGTCCGGTGTTTGCAAACTAATTTTTGATTAAAAGAAAATCTGTTTGAAAGGGTATTATTGTACGGTATATTATTATACTATAAATAGTGTCATCATAAATATATATTTCCGTTATAAAAATATTAGACTGGAGGTTTAGGAGAAAAATTCGGGTATCCAGTAGTGGTGAGTGAAGAGTCGCCTTTCTTGTGTAAAGGATCTTAATACGTCTTGAATTTGGGGAGGAAATTAACCGGAAGTAAATCATTCAGAGTGAAGTCAAAGGACACTTGGAAAACTTGCTGAATAAATCTGAAGCCCTGCAAGTTATAGTGTATCACACATTGTGTAGTACTTACAACCATCGGAGGCGGTACGCGGTCGTTAAGGAGAAGAAACGAGCGGGTTCTCGATTATCTAGCTCAACCACAAAGTCCCAAAGGGTGAATTTCCTTTTTGTAGAGACCCGAAAAAACCAGAAAGAGAAAATCTTAATTTACCGCAAAAGGGCATCACAAAAAGAGGAGAGGGAGGTTAAGAGGCGGCGGTGTGTGCAAAGCGCTTGAAAAAGGATTTTTAAGGGTGGGAAATGGTAAAAGAAAAGCGGAAAAGGGAAAGAAGGAATGGGGGTGGGTTGGAGGGATGCTGAGAGGTAGATGGAAAAGGGAGATGTAAGTTAAACTGTGGTTATTTCCTAATTTCACCCCTAAGACTTTCCACCCTTCTTGGGAGAGAATCGTATTTTAATAAAGCAATAGAGCGGTCAGGGTAATTAACGAAGTCGTAAACAGACCATCTTGGGGACTTGGGTCACCGTTTAGAGACCACTTATCACCTTTTCCTCCCATTTCCCCCGGGTTTCGGGATCTTCTTGTCGACAAAAACGAGGAAACAGACCGGAAGTGCTTTCTTTCCTCCTTTTTTTGAGATTCAGTTTAACCTTCGACGTCGTTTTTTTTTGTCAGTTTTTGTGGGGAATCCCCGAAACGAGAGAGCTTTTGACTCACCTTTATTGCCTCTTGAGCTGGAAAGTTGTTATCCTCTCTACTTCAACAACTGATTTAGGTTCCTGGATTTGGTCGCTTAAATACAGAATGTCCTGTAACAAAAACAGCAGGAGTTAGTTATTTATTTATTGTCACTTATTAAGTCTGTTGTTGCCTGCCCCGATGTTGGGTGTTTGCTCTCGGTGGTTGAAGAGTTGCTCAATTATTAGTGAACTCGCTATTTATAGCTTATTTATTAGGTGGATCGAAAAATAATGTATATTCCGTGCGTTATACTTATTATATATTGCGGTAAAAGTGATAAATCGGGCGAATACAGTGGAACCTCACATAAGTTTGATTCGTTATCGGAAACTCTAAGTGTATGCACGTGTATGCATACTATAATTAAGTATATTGTATAGTTATGTAAAGACTATGTATTATTTATGGATTATTTAAATCCTTGGTACTTAAGCTTTTTCCTTCTCGGGCCAAATTTCCATTGTGACCATTGCGACTGGGGCACACCAAAAAGATTTTAAAAGACCGGTTTTCGACGCATAGAGTCCACTCTCAGGGCATCATCTGTAGGTACATCTGTCAGTCTGTTTCTATATACATTTTCTGTATATTGCCTCAAAAGGTATGTTGAGACAAACAAATTTCAGCAGTTTCTGAGCACAGGCCCGAACATTTTCGTACTGGTCAGGTTCCAGGGTTTAGACTTAACAGTGAGCAAGTGACCTTTCACAAATTTTCACTAAATCAGTTTCCACTGGACCATTCAGTACACCTTGGTAGGGCGCAGTTTGAGTACCAAGGATTTAAATGATTTGAGTTAAAGTATTCATGAAAGTGTGCATCATTTATGAAATGGATTTCTCAAGATTTGTGAAATACATTATATATAACTCCCGATGATTAATTCATAATCACTACTAGACTTGGGTAAATCTGACAAATTATCGAGTATTTATTACATTTACCGGCTAATTTATGAAATATTCAGCTCGTAATGAAGAATTTTATAAAAGTTTGCTTTGATGCTTAGCTTTTGTGGCTTCTTATGTATTCGTCGCTTTTTTCGGGAGGTTCGTTCAATGTAAAAAGCGAGCACAGGTGATTGGATTGCTTACCTTTTGTCTAGCTGTCAGCCAAGCTGTTGAGCACACTTTTCCATTGCAAGTTGAAAATTTTGTAAATTAGCCGGTAAATGTAAGAAATAATTTGTAATTCGTAACATTTATAAAATCTGGTGGTGATTATAAATAATCGTTCTATTTATGAATTCACCTGGTTTATCACTTTTACCGTGTAAGATATTAACTTCTAGTCCACATAATATTTATCTTTACTGCTGAATTTTGATGGCTTGATGGCATAGGTACGAAATCCTTCCTAACTAGGTTATAGCCGAGTAATTTCATTTAGGCTTGTTTTAATTTTATTTCGTTTCCGGTTTCTGTTTGGAGATATAAACAAATCGTAATTAGTCATTATTAGAAAACTCCCGAGGGATCGGAGAGTATAAATCGGCTTTCTACTGATGCAGACTTTTAATTAATTCCGAGAATTTCTGATTCCTGGAATCCATACTCATCTCTCACCCATCTTCTAGTTTTCCTTTAAAACTTAGATCAGGATGATGAGGGTCGTCAGCAAAAAAAAAGGAAAGAAAGGAGATGATTATGGCGTTTGACAGAATCGGATTCATCCCTCTAGAGGGATGGAAAAGGGAAAGAAAGGAAAACGATTTTAAAATTTGATCCAAATGGATATCATAGTAGGAAGGTTGAGGAAAAGGAAGAAACAAAATCAAAAAACGGAGGTGAAGGGGGTGTGGGGGCGCATAAACACATTATTAAAGAAGCAAGATGCGGCAAGGTGCTCAAGGGCAACTGGTGTATGTAACCCGTCATCCGCAGATGAAATCCGTGGGAGGGAAAAATGATGTTTTTCCTCGACGACATGAATATCAAATATGTAAAAAGGTGAGGCTTTTCCATCCCCCCGTCTGGGGCTCTTATTTTCCAGGCGCTGCCCTCTCCACCAACCCCCTTACCCCCGCTCGCCATCTTTTCATTTATTTATTTTCGACTTTAAATTCAATTTTAGTTTTGTTTAATTTAGCAAATTAATTTTATACACCAATTACGAGGAGGAGGAAGAAGGAAAAAGAGTTTTTTTTCGTCGGGAAGCTGTGGCGGGGGGGGCAAGAGGGATCCGTGTTGATTTTGGCTAACAAAGGAAAGTTAAATTTTTATTTCGTTCGGTTGAAATTTTCGGGAAGAAAAGTTTAAACAGAGCTTAATAGACGGTTTCTTTTTAATTGTTGATACGCCTTGGGATAATTGGGATGATGAAAGTTTTTTAATTAAGTGAAAAATGGTTTCTCTCTCTCTCTCGCTCTTTCTAAAAAGGCAGGCAGACACACGGACCTCGATTATGTTAACTTAAAAGCGTATATAGGAAAAAAAAGTAAACAAAACGTTGAATCCGGTTCCCGGGGATTTTTAATTTCCTCCTTTCTCGTCTTTTTTAGGTTCTTTAGTGTATGAGTGAGTGAAGGAGGAGGAGGAGTGATGTTGGTAGTGGTGGTGGTGGCGAGGGAAGATGGCCAGAAGTCTTCATGTCAAATTAACAGTCTGTGAATCGTTTGAATGTCCCGATTATTTTCGTTGATGGAGTCTCCGATCAAATTGAATGCCGTTTCCGGTTCTTGTCTGTCTTGTTTTGAGAGGATTTTGTTTTTTTTATTTCTTCTTTTGATTGTTGATCTTGTCTGTGGTTGTCTGCTGCGGTCGTAATTAGGTGTAGACTCTGTTTTGGAATCGTCGCTGTTTCTTTCCTCCGAGACGTCTCGACTGGTGGTTCTCATTTCGATCCTTACTCTACTTCATAATCGTTACATATTCTTATGAACCACTTTCAAAATTAATGGATCTACTTTGTTTGAAATGATTGTTGGCAATTTCTTTGAGGAACTGGTTTCATAAATAATGCACACTCTCACAGAGTTTTTTTGGAACTCAGTAAACATATTAATGAGAATGTCGTTTCTAAATGTTGTACTCGCATTTATAAAAAATTGTTTTCAAAATTAACGCGAGTTTATTTCAAAAATATTGCACACTTTTGCATGAACCTCGTAATTATCGAACATTCTCACGTAATAATTTGAGTCTCTTGTTTGAGCCCTCGAAAACTTTAGATTATTTATTTATTTAAATTGTCATATAGTTTATGGAACAGAACAGACACGGAATTGTTTTGGTATTTGTTTGGAACCCCCAGGGGGTAGTTTGACGAAAATAAAAAAAAATTTCTTTGTTGAGGAGGACGATGAAAGAGGTCAATTCAATCAATCGTGGACTTGGGAGGAGGTGAAAGAAGAGGCAAAAGGAGAAGAGGAAGATGGAGGAGGTTTTCACTGGGATAGAAAGAGAGAGAAAATTGTTTTTTACTGGGAGACGTCTAACAGTTGGAAAGCTCCTCAAAAGCTCTCGCCTTGTTTGTTTTCATGTTTTCGTATTTCTCTGTCTCTCTCTTTCGTGCTCGATGGAGGAGGCGACTCCATCACGACGGACCTCCCCTTTTCGAAAGCCTTAAAAGCTTGAATTCACTTCGATTCGGGTACAATCAGCGCTGACGGAAAATTTTTTTCTCTTTTGTTGCTCGGGGGGCGGGTAGCCTTCCCTAATGAGAGGATTTTTTGTTTATTGAGAGTTATTTATTTATTTATTTAATTGATTAATTTATGTTTTGAATAAGGTTATTGTTGGGATTCAAATCAAACACCCGCACGTTTTCACCTTCGGGAGGTTTTGGAGGCCGTTCTCGAATTTGTGACTGGGAAACGTCATTTCGAGCTTAGTCTTGTTCGTTGGGTCACTTTTGTTAATAGAATCAGGTATATAAGTGGGGTGGTAAGATTTCATTTCATAAATATTGCACATTTTAAAGTTACTTTTATAAGTAATACATGCTTGCGATAATTGTTTAAAATTTTCAAAATGTCTTCACACTATTGTTAAGAGCTTGTTTCAGAAATATTGCACTTTTCTTCAAGATTGGAAGAGTGTATTTCATAAGTCATGCACACTTTTGACTTAAATTACTTTCAAAATAATGCACAAACTTGATAAAGAACTTCATGGAAACTTCCACAAAGAATTCAATTCAATAATAGTTCGCAATTTAATTGCAGATCTCGTTTTATAATTTGTGCATTTTTGCGTGAGAGTTTCATTCCACAAATAGTCGCACTTTCAAGATTTTTTTTCATAAATACTGCACACTTTCTTAATCATCTTGCCTTATAAACGAATCATACTTTTATGGAAATCTTGTTTCATACGCTTTCACGAAGGATTTGTTTCATAAATAGTGCACACTTTCTTAGGACTGTAAGAGTGTAGACTGTGAAGAAGGATATGGCGTGGGCATTTGATAGTAAGGCTTCAGAAGACAAGAGAATCGAAAGGAAAGAAAGATTCGGACAAAAGAGTGAGAGAATATGTACTCAGCACCAAGAAAATACAACGCAACCAAAATGACGAAAGTAATGAAATTAAGACAGTAAACCAAAGGGAGAGTAGATGAGGAAGTCGGAAAGACGGTAGATGTACAAAAAAAGATGGAGGAAAGAAGATCCAAAATACTCAAAACCAAGGAGTTTGTCCCACCTTTCAGGTAGTCACTCCATATTCTATAGTCTTGGAAAGGCATAATAAGACAAAGCAGGGAAAGAGTAGATGAAAAGGAAAGCGGTGGAAGTAGACGAAGAGGAAAACATGTTAAATAAACATTTAAACAATAAAAGAAATAAAAAGTCATTTCATCCAGAGCGGAATAGGCCCGGGAGGAATGAAGACAAGGGAAAGATGGTCTGGAATAAGGGGTTGGAGGAGGTTGAGAGGGTAGGGTGGGGCGGGGCGGAGCGGGACACGATACATAATATGAATACCGAATGGGTTACATGTGGGATTGTTGCAATATACATAAAAAATGCAATAAATATGATGTTATTATGGTTTAATATCATGAAAAATGATCGATACGGCCCATTTGAATCGCATTAGCTTCTCTCCGACAATTTTCTTCTCCTCATCGTAACCGGAAATTGAGAAATTGTTTTCCAAATTGTCGGGTGAGAGAATAGTTTCTCTCTCTCTCCTTACTTCCGGTGTGAAGATGAAAACCATCCTGTTGCCCCTGGACCGAGGCTTTCAGGGCCTTCGTCCCTTCTCTACTCATCAAATATTTTTCCCTTGAGAGCGTTTAGGAGAGAAAATTGAGAAATATGTATTTGGGATAACCGGAAGTAAAGTATCCGCCATGTTTTTAGAGTTTAGTCTTGTGTTGTGGTGAGTGAAGTGTTTTCTGGAAGAGGAGATGCGAAGAAGTGTGACGTTGGGTGTTTTCCAATTTCAGTTTCAGTAGTAATGCACACCCTCATGAGAGAAGCATTTGTTTAATAATTGAAGGACGCACTTAAATAAAAAATTTATTTCATAAATATTGCACAGATTTACTCAGGTAATTGTTGTTGGATTTTAAGAGAAGGATCATAGTTCACTGTTAGTGAGGGACGAAAGCTCTGACGGAGTCTAAGTTAGCTACAAAATCACTTCCGTTTTCTCAAGTTTGTCCTCACCCTCGAAAAACACACAACAGACACGGACACGTCACGGACAAATGAATTAATCATCTCTGTTGTGTTCTTCCCTCTGTCCGAAATCACCCTTCTCGGATTCATCCCTCCTTATCTACTTATCTCGTTTCAGTCATCTTTCTTCACTGTCGCGAGTAGAGAAATTTTCTTGGAACATAACCAGGACCTCGCAAAATCCGTCTCTTCTATCCCTTCGTTGACTCTCTCTCTGTATCTCTCCGTGGAGGTTGGGGTGGTGGTGGAAGGCTCACGTTAGAGTTAATATTAATGCGGATATCAAATGTGAAGTGTCGCTGGTTCGGGCATGAGAAATAGCCTCGGCTTCTGATAACGATCTCATATGCATAATCTGTAGATAATGTCGGCAGAAGAGAAACACTGTGATAAATCCTTCTTTCCGTCGGGGAGGAAGGGAAGCTGGATGCTGTGAGAGGATGGTGGTTGGGCTGGGGGGTAGGCATCAAAGAAGAAGTAGAAGGAAGGTTATAAATCTTGACTGGATTTTCATTTTACTTTTTTTCTTCTTTTTCCTTTCCTTCTTTTAGGTATAAATATATTTTAGTGCCATTTTCCCTGGCAATTAGGATAAGATTTATAAGGAAAAAATTACCTTGACCCTTCCGGTTCCTTTTTTTCCTTTTGCTCTCCTCCGGAATGGCCACCCTCGAAGCCTATCTTCTTTCATTTCCTTAAGCATTTTCTTCTTCCTTTTGGACGTTTTCGCGGGACCGATAAGATAAAAAAAGGTTTTCTCAAAGGGTGGTTCTAAATCTAATTAAGTCAGAAGAAAAGGCTGATGTACCTTTTAACCACTTCCGGATTGTTTTTGTTTGGCAGTAAATACGTTTTAAACCGGAAGTGAAATAAGTTTTCCTTCAAACAAATGTGAGAGTCTACGGTTATTCTTGTCTCTCGTGTTTGGTAAATGGGAAAATACTTTTATGGGATTTGTGCAGAAACAAACGAGAGAATAGGAAATGATGAAGAAAAAGAAAAGGGAAAAGGAAATGATGGATAAATGTAACAGAAAGCAGATGGAAGAAAAAAAGAATGAAGAGGAAGAGAGAGAAAGAGGATAATGAAAGATACCGAAGAAAGCAGAAAATAAAATGAGAGGAAAAAGGAAAAGAGATGAATAAAAAGAAAAAGTGGAGAAGAGAAAAGGAAAAATAAATCGAAAAAGAAAACGGACGCGACAAAAGTGGTCAGAGAAAGAATAAGGGAGGGGATAAAAGGAAGAAGAGAAGAAAAGATTAAAACGAAGACGAGACGACACAGAAGAGATGAGATGGAAGGGAGAAAAATAAGAGAAAGAAGAGAGAAGAAATGAAGAAGAAAATAATAAAGAGAAAAAGAAGAAGATAAAGAAGAATGAAAAAGAAAGAAAGAATAGAAAAAGAGAAGGAAATGAAAGATGATTAAAAGAACGTGGAGTGAAAAAGGTAGTAAAAAAGAAGAGTGAAAGCAAATAGTTGGAGGATAAAGAAAGAAAAAGAAAGAGAGAGGAAAAAGAAGAAATGAAATATAAGACAGAGAATAGGAAGCTAGAAACATGAAAAGAAGAAACCAAAAATGGATTAACAGAATGAAAGAGAGAGACGCATTGATAGAGAGCACACTTTCAGGTTTACATACTGTACGAGAAGCTTACAAAAATAATGATCCAGAAACCGGAAGTAAACAAAACAAAAACGGAAGTAGATAAAGCAGAAATAATCTCCCAGACAGTATAAAAGCCAAAAAATGGCGGATAACAAGATGTTAAATTTCGGCGATGACATTCCTTCTTCTCCCGAGGCGTACTATCATCCCCGTCAACCATCCTCACCCCCTCCAGACCGTCATTTTTGTGTTTTTATCTCCGTCTCCGACAGAAGACTAATTACCGGGTGATTAATTTTAATGTGTACATTGTTTTTCACGACAGAATTAACGACTGTCATCTGTTGGAAATAGCAGACGAAGAAGTTAATTATTAATTATGTTAGTGAGGAACTTGTCTGCGGGAACAACATAATCGGAATTTGTTTTGAGATGTTCCCCCGCTATTGTACAGGGGCGGAACTGGGATCGGTGGGTTTTTCAGGGTAGTTTCCATTAGGGTGGAGTTTGGTGTATCTTGAAGGTAGTCGGTGAGCTGTCGTCCTGTTCGAAGTGTTATTTGTTACAGAGTAAGCGACAAATATCTGGAAGAAGGGGATGAAAAAGAAAAAAATTTTTTTCTTCCCCCAAAGCTCAAAGTTCACTCAATTTCTTTTCCACATCGAACGTGGGAAGGGAAGTGGAAGAGCCACCACCGCCGCCGCGAAAAAGCTCAAAACCTCGATGCGACTTTGGTTTTTTATTGTTTTCCACTTTCGCCCTCCGTCAGCTTTTTTTTAGTTTTCCTTCACCCTCGTCATCCCCCTTGAATAATTATTGTCTTTCACGGAATCTTTGAGTTTTTCCGAAGTGAAAGATTGTTTTTCCCTCGTCTTGTGAATGATTTTCGATCAGTTATTTTGCAACATGGCGAACGGATTTACGTCTCGTGAGGTTTTTCGAAATTTATCACCCCCCTCTCTTTTCTAGAAAGTTTTTGTTTAAAGCTGAAGCCCACCATTGAGTATTTTATCGTGTAACATGTTTGGGGTACAACTTTAACTGAGGGTATGATAGTAGATGGAATATATCAAGAAGACTATCTCAGGTTTTCTAAACTGTTTGAATACATCTTTTATACACGCCACTGATTTATTTATTTATACTCTGTGAGACCAACTTATACTTAATTTGCAATCCGACTTATATAATTTATTCCAGCCCGAAAAATCCACCGGACATTTACAAAATTTATTTAGAAATAGGTCACACTTTCATAGCCATTTCGTTTCATAAATACTGCACTCTTTTATAGCCATTTTTTCATAAATATTGCACACTTCTACAAAGATTTTATATTCGTAAATAGTACACACTCTTCAAACTATTTCTTTTCATAAATACTGCACATTGTTGTAAAAATCTCATCCCAAAACTACCAACCCAAAGATGTCGACTGATTTTCTAACAATTCAGACACTTCAAAAATGTTTCTTTAGATGACACCTTCATTAACCTGATTGCAAATTTGTGACCGGGTCTTCTAAAGTTACAGTGTCGGACACTCTCCTCATAGACTCTATAAACTAAAATAAATAAATATGGCGTCGATAAAGTTGAGGTATTTAACAAATTTTTATTTTATTCTTTTATCGATTCTTATATCCCTCTACTCTTCCTCCACTTCCTTCACCTTCTCCTCTTTCTCCTCCTCTTGGGACTAATAATTTCGATTTTACTTCCCGCAAAAACGATTTCCACATGATTGTGAATCCCGCGAGTGTTTCTCTTACTCCCTTCACATTCGAGAGCAGAGGAAGGAGGGAGAAGGTAAAAACGTAGAAAAATAGAGAAAATGAAAAGATTTCCGACGGATGAGGAAGAAGAAGAACGGGGGTGGTGGCGGCGGAGGAGGATGGTAATAAAAAAAGAAAAGAGCGAAAGAAAAGCGGGAGGGAGGAATATCTACTACCGGCGGACATTTTTCTTTTCTTTTCCATAAAATAATATTTTATTTCCGGTGACAAAGATAATAGGGTAATTTTGTGAAAATATTTCCTGTCACCCACTGTCCTTCCAGTGTCCTCCACTTCCTCCTCCTCCTCCTGGAAAGACATTACTGCCTCCACCGATACTATTCAATTATATTCAGGGAAGGAAAATATTGAAATGGGACCCTCTGGGACCGTGAGAGCCTTTCCCTTTTCACCTCTTGAACACCTGCCGCCATTTTCTTTATTATCTATTACTCATTGGTATATATTAATATATTTTCTATATAATTAGATTTATTTTGATCATATTTAACTAGTTTGATGTTGATTATTGACCTCGAATATTTATAAAGTCAGAATATCGCCAATTTATACATTTCGCCAAGACTCTTATACTATCTCTATACTGTATATTGGCAGGTCTATGGTATGGTTTAGTGCCAGACTCTTGGTTGAGTTATAGTCGCAAGTCCAAATCTTCCTCCCGTATACCCATAAAGGGTGAAAATGGATTAAAACTCAAGTATAAATATAACTATTATACTGAATATACAGATATAATACTTAGGAAACCAATTTTTTTGTTTTTGTCTTTCAAATCAAATTGACTGAGTTTAAAATATGATAATCAGAGCTAGCAATTCCACTAACTAAAAATTCGTGATGAAGAATACTGATATACAGAACAGTGGGTTTTTTGAAAGTGGTATAAGTCCATTTCGCCTTGTTTCAAAGTATTTAGAGATTGTCAGTGTAGTCGATAAAAATATTTTACAGTCACAGAATCTTGAATGAGTGCTCCAATAAGTCCTGTAATTAGTAATTGGAAGGGAAATGAACTTGAGCCACTCTCATAATCAATGGTTATACCGGTTATACAGTTGTGTTAATTAATGTTACGTATCAACTGTGAACGGTAGCAAGACCTAAACTTTAGATTATTAGTATTATTTATGTGATTTATAAACTTTCGCAGAGAAAAAGGACTTACATCACTTTTAGAATAAACGGTTGAACTCACGTCCCACATATTGTTTGCGTGTATAGGTATAGATATACAGGGTGTTGTGGGTGAAAAAAAATTATTTTGTGATGTCGGTGTTCTTTGAGGAGATCAAATTTCAAAAAGAACACCGGGGCGCTTTTCTTTACTTTTTTATTTCCGCCGAACTGAACTTAAGGGTGAATCGGAAGAAAGGGGATGATGATGGTGGTGGTGGTGGCTGTTCTGGGGGTGAAGGGGGTGGCAAAGCGAAAATAAAAATAAAATTTCTTTTAGTGGGAATTTCATGAAGACGCTTCGAAGGGTGAAGAAATAAAAAAAAATTTTTTTTGCCAAGAATTTAATTTTCCCGCCCTTTATACAATCAGGAAGTTGGTGTGTAAAATTTAAATTTTTCGCGGTTTTTGATATTTGAATAAAGTGAGGTTGTTTCCGGTTTTCCAGTTCCAGCACAAGTGATAGAGATGTTGGGTTGAGATTTTGATCATTTGGTGGGTGGGGGGGTTGGTGGGAAGGGAGGAAGGATGAAAGATGTCAACAAACCATAGTCTTCTGATTAGAATTTGATTTGGGGAATGGGATTTGAATTTTGGCGGGAAATTTGAATTAGTTGGAACTGTTGAAGATTTAGTTTTATTTGGTTTTATTTGTCTTATCTTGTACAATTTTATTTTTTATAAATAATGCAAATGATTCGCGTAATCGTGGTAAAAAGTCCTTCCAAGTGTACAAAACAGTTTTCTTTGTATTGTCAACTTTGTGTTGTTCCTGTCTGTAACCTATATTGCTGGTACATGTAGGTTAGGTACAACCTTCAGTGGAAAACGGATATGTAAACAGAACGGAAGTCAGGTTTCCACGTATTATTGTGGCCTCAACTGGGGGTTATTCGGGGTTGCTTTTGCTGTTATTATTATTTCCGGTTAGAAATTGTCACAACTTTGTATGCTGATCGAATTATTTGGATTAGGCCATCGTCATTGGTTTCTAAACAAAGGAGACTGTTAGGACTCTGATTTGTCGTTCTCGTTGTTAAAATTCAGCACCGCGACTTTTTTATTTTTGTTTCGAAACGCCCTTTAAAAAAAATTCGGAATGAATCTGGCCGTGAATTTCAAGTGTCGCATCCAAAAGAAGAGACAGAGAGATAGAGGAAAGGAATAGGAGTAGATGGAGAGGGAGGGGCTTAGGGGGTGAAAGTGTTTGCTTTTCTCTCTGGCGGGGTTAAGCAGGGATGTAAAATCTAGTAGAAGAATAATTTCTTCATGTGGAATAATTTTAGGTTATTGCTTCTTCAGCGCCTCGGCACAAAAAAAGAGGAAGGAAGGAAGAAGAAAAAGGAGAAAGGAGAGCAGGGCGGAGGAGGGAGCGGGAGGATTATCTACCTTTTTGGAATTTTAAAATAGCTTTCAACGATTTCTTCATCCGCGAAACGTTTTCATTCGAACTTCATTTTGTTCTCTCTCTCTCTCCGACATCTAAGTTCTTGTCCTTTGGATTTCCTTTTTTCTTTTTGAAGGGGAAGGGGGAGGAGGTGAAGGAAGGAAGATGCAAAAATTCCAAGAGGTTGTCACACGAAATGTCGACGTTGTTTTGAGAAAGGGGCAAATCCTCCGTGAAGACACTTGATTTCGAGATCTTTATTACCTCCATTAATCCCATTTACTTTCTCGACATGTAGTCTTTCTCCAGCTCTGGAAGGAGTTTCTGGTTTCCCCTTACCCCCCTCCCCCGTCCTCCTCCTTTATCCCGTTTTCCGTCTTAAATGTCGACGGATTGACTGGTTCTTCGCAGATTAGCTACAGTCTGACAGTTTTCTCGAAATCGCCGGACGTTGATTTATTTAGGGAAAGGGTCGGACTAAGTGTGGACGGTAAATCATCCCTTTTAAAACCTTTTTTTTTCTTCCTTTCCAACCCCCCCGACTTAAATCGATTATAAATGAGCACCTTTCCTTCTCTAAGAAGGTGGAAAAGGGAAGGAAGAGAGATTTCGTTTGGATTTTCTCTCCTTTTTTCTTTTCGTACGTTTGGTATTTAAAACTCCGATCGTTCCTACTAGGAATAGTCATTTGGCGTTTCCTATACACTAAGTGGTCCTTACTTTTAAATGGTCTTTAGTGTCGTGAGTGATGACAGGTTTGGTAACCTCTGACGAAGTTTCATTTAAACACCAAAAGTGTTTACTATAAATTGTAGTCGTTAAGAATTATGGTAGTATCAATTCTTCCTAGAAAAGATGAGCAAACTTACCCCCGAAAATTTCGTAGCCTGGAGTTTGAATGACGTCACCAAGGTATGTGAATAAGGATCTGAAACAAAACAAAGACAAATATATTAGACAAGTCTGGAGTGTCACATTAATAATTTGTTATGTATTTATTAATGTCATTGTTTCGTAGAACTCGTTTCTCT
>JADMLL010000012.1:2392580-2436975 GCA_016920875.1 Columbicola columbae
CAGATATACACTAACACCTAAAAAAACAAAACCAAAACTTATAAGGAAAAATTAAAAGAAGGCGGTGGAGACAAAGAAATGAAAATATGAACCAACATCAAAAGAACAGCGAAGGAGAAATCAGGTTTGGATTTTGAGATTTGGCGGGAAAATTTAAAAACAAAACCAGAAATGGTGTCTTCAAGTCCCTCACTACCACCCCACAAAACTCTTCAAAACGAAAACGAACCCAAAGACATAAAACCTAAAACATAAATCCTTCACTGAGAAAACAAAAACCACCGCCGACTAGCAAAAAGCAAAAAGAAGCAAGTTCGCCGATAGAATAACTGAAACAAAAATAAAAGAAGAAAATCACGCAACGCTTAACAAAAGAGAAACATCAAGCAAAGTGTCGTCGCCAAGGTCAGGCCCAAGGACGCAACAAAACTCATCTCGAAAGAGATTAAAGACGCAAACAAGAACACAACACAGCTTCCTCTCTCGCGCGTCTTCTTCCTTCCTTTCCCTTCCTCTATCTCACCCTCACTTCACCGCCTTCTCGTCTCGCATTAAAAAAACTTTCGTTTCCATCAATAAAATTACCGTTTTTATTTTTCAAATCCCGCTTTTTATATTAATCACTTCGTCACTATTTAAATTGAATTATAGTCATTTTATAGTCATACACAGAACTATAGTCAGTCCGTCCGGCCCACCACCAAGCACAAATAAATAAAACAAAAAATTCATTAAAAATGTTAGTTAACGAACTTTCCCCCATTTTCAAAGGGTTTCGTTCTAATTTCGATACATTTCGAGATATCGAACTATCGAACGCGGTTTCGTTCCCCAATAGCCGTTATTTTCGTTTTCGTTTTACGAGTTTCTTTTTATCACTAATTAAACAAAAAGGGAGAAGAGAATCTTGTTTCTGTCGATTCGTTGGTCTTTTTGTGTTTTTTCTTTTCAAATTCCCCTCGCCATCTGGATTTTTTGGGCTGACCTTGGTATAAAAAATTCTCATAATTTGCAGAGCCGTTTCATCACCAACATGGCGGCGCCCATCTTACATTCCCTCCCTTCGCAATTGAAGATAAAAATTATTTCTCGACTGATTTCATCGAATTTTAACCAAACTCTTACACCAACTGTATACATTTATTAACACCCACATAAATTATGAATCCATAATTATTAATTCCAGCCTTATTAATTAATAAAATAATTTTTTCCTCATATTTAAAGGCGAGAGGGAGATGTGTGAACTCCATTTACGCGGGTTTTTGGTTAAACTCGTATGCACTACGATCCGTGTAAAATTTAGCGATTTTTTAGGCGCGTGTTTAGTGAAAGATGGGTGTTTTGGGTGAGGGAAGGAGAAAGAGTCAGAGAAGACAGATTTTTCAGCTATTTGGCGACTTTTCCCACGTGAGTAGGTGGATGGTTGTGGGTGTTTTGTCATGGACGACTTGTAATTTTTCAATTTCGGTCTAATCTGTCGTCTTTGTTGTAATCCTGTTGTAGGCGGATTCTTTTGTCTTTTTGCGTACATGTCAAGGAGAGTTACTAATTGTTTTCCAAGATTTATATCAACAAAGGGACGATTTTAGTCGAAAAACTGAACTGAGAATTACGAAACCTTTCGTGGGTCGATAATTTACCGCCATCTTGAAAACGACAAGGCTTTGTAATAACAATAATCAGAGAACTGAATTAAAATCAGCTTGGAGGTATGTATCGAATCGATTATCAGTGATCAAAGCTTTCAAGTTCTCACCGGATATCGTCC
The DNA here is from genome assembly GCA_016920875.1 of Columbicola columbae. Taxonomy (NCBI): domain Eukaryota; kingdom Metazoa; phylum Arthropoda; class Insecta; order Psocodea; family Philopteridae; genus Columbicola; species Columbicola columbae. The sequence continues at coordinate 2,394,352 of JADMLL010000012.1, forward strand.
AAAAGCTCTCTTGATTCTGAATGAGGGAACGGAAACAGACATCGACCTCAACAAACCGGAATCGAGAAGAGAGAGAAAAACAAAAATTGAAACAACCGGACGATTGTTTGGAAAGACCACACCCAAGGGAGTGAAATTAATCCGTCCCACCCTCACACCAGGCCAAAACCAACCCTTGGAAAAGGGCTCTCGATTCGATAAGACGCCACTGAAACAATTTAAGAACCGTGTAAACCCCTCAACCCATCGCCGAAAAAGGACTCGAATCCATGCTTTTAGTAGATTAACCGACAAGGAAGGGGTTGATCGTTTCGAATGTTTTCGGACAGACGAAGACGAGTGATGGAGAAGGCGGTGGTAGGAGAGGGATGGAAATGGAAACAGAAAGGGAATGGAAATCTTAAGGGCAAACAAAAATTTCTCTTACCAGGATTTATTGGGCCGGGTTACGAGTAAACAAAACCCCCGAATTCGAAATGGACTCTTGTTCTCATCCCCCCCTCCACGGCCCTCTACCAGCCGGAAAATTTATCGACGAGCTTTAAGCCACATTTCGTTTCGTGACACACTAAATAACTTCTTTCTTCCTAAAGCTTAATGGCCCGAATTAAATTTTTAAACCGGATCCAAAATTTTCATTTAAATTTCGCGCCAAAACAACAACTCAACTTCCGGTTTTTGATGAAAACAGTACAAAACCCATTTCAAACTGACCAATTTATCTCATTTTGAAGAGACTTAACGAAATGTTTATAACGTGACGTAACTCTTGTTGGGTGAGGATTGCATTCCATAAATAATGCACACATTTATCATGAATCAAACTCAAAAGTATTGCACACATCAGAAAGGATTCGTTTAAGAGGTCGGTAGAGACCTCATTTTACAGAACATAACACTCTTTTAGCAAAATTTCATGTCAAAAGTAATGCACACTTCTGTGAAAGCTTCATCTCATAAGTAATGCACATTTTAACATAAAATAAAATAAACGAAGAAGCAAAGACCAACAAATACATACATAAAAACTGTCGGAGAATTTTCACAGCCTTAAATGCCAATAATTTTGCGATCGATGGTGAAAATCATCCTCCCTACAGTAACCATTCTGCTGTAGATGTGCAGTATGAATAAGCACTCATATACCGAGACGAATTTCAAATTACAACCAGAAAAATAAGAGTTATACTAGAACGAAAAATGCATCAACAGATTTGGAAAGAATCACCATAGTCCATGCTGTGTCTCTCAAATACGAATGACGTCAACATAGCGTTAACTATACCGTCATTCACATATGTATGACGGTTAGCTTTTTACGTTTAGTTGCATGACAACAATGCAATTTGTTATGTAGGATCCCATCTTTGGTTCAAAAGGCAGATGTTAAATTTGTTGGAAGTGTAAACTAGAAAAGACTATAATATTTGAAGTGGGACCTGCTATGGAGACGGTTTTAAATTTAAATTATCTGCTGTATCCTGCAGTAGAGATTTATTTAACGATTGAAATTTTTTTAAACTCATTTTTGATCATAGAGTAAATAAATCAATCAATAAAAATAATGAAAATTACGGGTTGGAGGGCGTAGAACAAAATTAAAAAAATTCCTTCGTCAAGAGAGAGCGCGGGAAAGTCAATTCCTTACGAAATGGATTATTAGGTCAACAAACCGACAAACTGACGTCTCGCGATACTAAAAACGCCCACTCACAAAAACAGACAGACAGACAGATGGATAGACATTCCGCTTCCTTTACCAACTCCAATTTAAATTCCAAAATAATAAAAAAAATTATGAATGAGAAACCATTCCCCAGAAACTAACCACCAACCAGAGGAAAACCCCACCTTCCCCTAAAGCACTCAATCGATTCGAGATATCGAAGCCGAGATCAACCTTGACTCGTACTCGTTTTCTCAAACCGGTGACTATCATTACCGCGCGAAATTTTTTTTTTCTCTCTTAAATATCGGTCGTAAATTTTTATTAAATTCCCATAATCCGAGTTTATGGTTGTTCGGGGGTCAGGAGAAGACGGGGACGAGAGGAACGGGGACAAAAACACGCGTGTCCAACTCATTAAAACGGCTTAATCTCCTCGAGTCCTTTGACGGATTAATCAAACCCTACCGATTCAAATTTGGCGCCTAAATGCCGCTTTGTACTAACCCCTCCCGTCATTCGTCCTTCCCCTTTCTCCTATCGGACGTTTTGTGAACTATTTTGAACGGTTTTTGAGAACAATACGGTAATCACAACGAAACCTTTGTTGACGTGTGCAGTATTTATGAAACAAACTAGACTTCTGGAGTGTTGCAAGTCTCCAAAACGAGTGTTTTATTCACATAACAAATCCACTAGAAAGGTGTGCGATATTTATGAAATGATATGCGTATATCACTGTCCAATAACGATAAAATGGAGTCTGGGACGCTGTGCAGTATTTATGAAATGACTTCTCTGAGAAAACGTGCAGCATTTACAAAACGGATTTTTTATTTCTCGATCAAGCAAATATCCGTTGGAAGAACAAGCGACAAATCTGTGCAAAGGAAAATCATCAGTGTGCATTATTTATGAAATGAAATTTTCGTGATACCAAGCACATAATGAAATTTTCTACAAGAGTTGTGCATTACTTTTGGAGTGAGGTGTTGATGAGTTCGAACGTTATCCCAGTATTTATGGAATAAATTAAATGTGCAATATTTATGAAATGGATTCCTCAGATATATGTGCAGTATTTATGAAATAAATCGCTGTTGAAAATATGCAAGTTTGTGAAATGAATCGTCTTAGAAATTGTGCATTATTTTTGGAATGAATCCCCCATGAAGTCTAAGCCTAAGTATTGCCAAAATAAATTTCTCAAAAGTAGTGTGCAATATTTTTGAAATGAAAACTTCAGGACAATGTGCAATATTATTAAAATCAAGGCTTCAAAACTGTGCAGTATTTTTGAGACAAGAACTTGAGGACCGTGTGCAATAATTATGAAATGGAGTCTCGGGAAATTGTGCGGTACTTATTAAGAGACATCCTTCCTGCAGTATTTACGAAACGATTAACAGTCATCAGTTCGTTTAAAAAACGTTTTATCTTCAAGAAAGTGTGCAGTATTTATGAAACGACTCCTACATTCAAATATCCTAATCCAAATTGGACAATAAACAAACACATAAATCTACTCACGAGAGAGAGAGAGAGACAGCTGACGGGTGTTACGTAACAGGAATATTAAATTTCGGGTTTAAATAGGATTTTCTCGAGAAAATGACTCAATTCAGTGGCGTAGGAAGGTAAACAAAAAATACCGGCGATGAATGGATTTCGTAATATTTCAAAATGACATGACTCAGTTCCCCAAAAATTTGTATTCATTCTAGTTTTAAGGGGAGATACACTCAAAGTTGGTTAAACAACAAACCGGAAATAGCTTTGGAACAAAGTCGAAGCTCAACATCTCAGCAAAAGTATGACAAGTAGGCTAAACCTAATCATGAAACGAGGATGTCGATAGGTCAGGATAGTTTCTACGAGGAAAAGAACTAAAACTAAAAGAAGATAAAGCAACAGATAACCGTTCAAAACGAAAAACACGGGGGCAGGTCAGCAGTTAAAAAAAAGGAGGCCGAAAGTCAGAGAAACAGAAAAAGCAAGAAATAGGAAACCCGGGGGGAGAAAATGAGTCGAGTCGGAAATTTCCCGCAGAATGGAGGAGAAAAGCAAAAAATCGGTTGGACTAGATAAATGAGACAGAGGAAATTAGCAAACGGCCCCCTTGAACCTCACGACAGACATTGCTGACGCGCTGCCAAATGAGTCATATGAAAAGAAGTTCCCATTCTTCGATCCCTACCACTTCTCCCCCCGGACGGCCGCTGCCAATGCCGCCAGATTTCTAATTTTGTAACCGGTCTTTTGGGTGAATGCAGTTTCTGTGTCCCTTCTCAAAGCCGCGACATTTCACTCCCGTCCACGGCTACCGCGATCGGTCAATTGACGGCTCTTCGAATACTAATTAATAACAAGCAGCTTCCTCATTTCCTACATAAAAGTTTTCTGTCTTCTCTTTACAGTAGTCTTCCCTGACATGGTTCTAGGGTTCATTTACGGAACTGCTGTCATTTTCACTTTCGGAACTATTGTCGGACTGTCGCTGTCGGTGTTGTAATCGTTTCTAAACTGTATGACACAGTAATAAATACTGCACACTCTTCTATAAAACTCATTTTATAGCATAAATGGTGCACACTTAATTATAAAAATCTATTTCATAAATAATGCACACATTCGCGAATAATTCATTTCAAAAGTATTGCACACATTCATATAGTTAGTTTATTTAGTGATATCGCACACTTTCATACAGGATTTGCTCCATAAATAATGCACACATTCTATTAGAGAGTCCATTTCATAAATACTGCACACATTCATGTAGAGTTTACTTCATGAATATTGCACATTACTACAGGGAATTCCTTTCAAAAATACTGCACACTTTTCTCAAGGGTTTGTTTCATACACACTGCACACTCTATTCGAGAATCCCTTTCATAATTAATGCACACATTCATGAATAATTCACTTCAAAAGTACTGCACGCAGGCTTGGATAAACCACTTCATAAATATTGCACACATTCACTCTACAAACATTGTATATTTCTCTCAAGTGTTTATTTCATAAATATTGCACAATGTGTGATCACACAATGTGTGATCACATCAATCACACATAAGTAAACATAATCCCGAGGTTAAAAATTTCAAAAGTCGTGAAGATGAGTGTTAAACGGTCGCCATTTTGTTTCGCGCCTTTTTAAATCATTCAAATTAGTCAAAAGCCTCCAAAACGAATTCCTCACCGCTGTCAGCCAAATCACATCAACTACACTTCGACTTTTATTTTCGCCTAAATGTCAGCGTTGATGACGTCATGAGCGAATCAGTCTTGACTCTACGTTATTTACACAGGTTTTCCAGGTGTTTTCCTTTTAATACTTTTCTTTCTAAATGACTCTGAACGTCGTTCTTTTTCCTTCGCCTTGTTTGCAAGACGTGACAATTCATAATCGGCAAAACGAAGTAGTGACGAGGAACCGACACACAAACAAACATGGCGCGTGTTGTCTGTCCAAGGCCTGAGATGAATGGGAAAGACTTCGACTTGACTTCCGGTCTTACAAAACGCCCACGAGGATAAGACTGACCGATCTAATGAACTTTACTCTGATTAAAGAGAACGCGAACGAAATAACAGAGGCGAAGACATTTTGGACAGCCCTCGTCGAATTTATCTAAAAACTGTTTACAGGTGTAACAGAAAATAAAACTTCGCTAATGAGATTATGCTCGGCAAATAAATATTTGTTATCAGAATTATTTACAAGTCATGGAAGAGGTCATTAAGCCTTTTATCTAGCCTCCTTACCCCGCCCCTGCTCACTACCATCACCCACCCCAGGAGAACACTAAAATTTCCAACAGCGAACCGACACACCCAGTCGATGTTTCAACCCCTCCGACAAGCCTTGACCTCGTGACCAGGCACCCTGTCTTACCCTCCTTAAGCAAAACTCGAAAAACCGGAAGCAGATTCGGCAAAAGTAGATGGCGAACCATGTTTACATGACATCGATATCGTGAGATCGAAAAACCGGAAATGATGGGTTACACGTGTAAGTTTCTTTCCGGTTTTTTGTGAGAGTCGAACTCACTTTAAAACTGAGTCAAAAATTCTTTCCGATAGATCCCTTCAAATGTGATTCACTTCCTTTTATTAAAGCATGAGTCAAATTGACTCGGCTCAGTTTTGTGACACTCCAAACCTGAGATCCAAAACGAACCTTTCTGTCTTACCCCTTAAACAAATCTCGAAAATCGGAAGTAGTCTTCAAAGAACCGATTTCAGCGAACCAGATTTCGATTTAAGTGTCCCTAAGATCGATACAGTGAGATCGAAAAACCGGAAATGATGAGTGACACGTGCTAGTTTCATCCCCAATCGTCCTAAAAACGATGCGTGTTGAACTTGTCTCACGTCACCTGAGAGCTGAGTCAAAAAATCGTTTCGCAGTGCTCTTGTATCGATTTTGACTTGCTCTGGTTGAATTGTTCCAAATCGGACTCAGTTGATTTTATAGTGAGTCAGACTGACTCTATTCCGTATAACTTTATGAAATAAAGTTCCAAACCACCAATTTGTGATTTTTTTCTGACCTCGTGGCCAGTCATTCGTTGTATTGGTCCCTTAAACAAATCTCGGAAAACCAATGTGGACTTATACAAAAATACCACCGATTATAACTTATATAAAAATTAACTGATTTGTATATATATGAATATAAATACAAAAACGGTTCAGTTGGTCAATGACTAAAGCAAACAGAACGCAGAAATGATGCAACACGTGCAAGTTTGACGTAAAACGACGTGCGAGCTTTAGAGCTACGAGTCAAAAATTCATTCCGTTAAGTTCGCTTTCATTATTTAAAAGTTGTTAGTCAAACCGACTCGATCGACGCCCAAAATCCTGTCTTTAAAATCAATACAAACCCCTCGGCCGGTCAAACAGATTACAAATCAACACACCCAGAACGTGAGATCGGAAAACCGGAAACGAAGACTAACACGTGTAAAACCTCGTAAACACTTGTAACGGTCACTCACCAAGTTTTTGCTGTCTTCTTTTATATTTCGAAAGCGAATTCGAAGTCATACAACACAACCGCCATCCGTCACGAGGAGTCGGCAACAAACTAACTCGATTACGTCATCCGCGCAACAGCACACAAAACCCGCCGACTTACGCAAAAATCCCGTTCCCGGAAAGGGGGAGGGAATGCGTCAAAACTAAAAATGTCAATCGTTCCACTAAACGAAAATTATAATTCAGGTCAAAGTGGGATTGCGTCACGTGGAATACATAAATAAATAAAAGCAAAAAAGAGACAAAGAAGCAACGATGAAAAAAGGAAACAAAATTTTCCCAACTTACGATTAATTGACTCGCTTCCGGTTATCACGGAGGAAAGGAAAACCACAAAACGACTCATCCGAAGACATCAAAAGAGAAGACAAACAAACAAGAAGAAATTGTAACAAAAAAAATCGCGAACGGTATCAGCAAACCACCATATGGGCCATTCATCCTGCTATATATGAAACAAGCATGGACGGATGGTGGAGTGCGCATGCGTCAACGCTGTCACGTGGCTGACGAAACGGTTCACCCCGTTACGAATCAACGACAACAAACGGACGTCTGCACTGACTATCGATTAATTTTATTTATCCTTACAGAATAAAAAGGTAAAGGTGAACCGAGGTCATTCATTCCTCCTCCTCCTCCACCATCACCACCACCTCTTCCTCTCTCTCTTTCTCTCTAACACTCCTTTCATGTCAGAATGCTGTTAAAGAACAAGAGAGCACACCTTGGTGTTCTACACCCCCCTCCCTCTCTCTTTCTCTCGAAACAACAAGTCATTCAATCAAATAACACTGAGGAAGAAATAAGAAGCTAGAAAATGTCCGGGAAAAAATTTTAGAAAAATTATAAAACAGCAAACAAAAGTAGCGACACAACAACAACGAAGGCATAATCTTGTGGAAGACAAGAACTAAAAAGATGCAACGGTACAACTAAAAGAGACAAAGAACTGTTACCAAAATCAAAGATTTGAACAAATTAAAAGAGAACAACCGATTGACACTACTGTCAAAAACCACAAACAACCAGCAAGGAAACAGCTAACCAAATCAGAAGCAACGAAACAACACCTATCAACATACGTGAAGTCTTCATTACAAAACCTTAAAAACTTAAGGACAGTGACAAAATCAAACATTTGAACAAGCTGAAAGAAAACAACCTCAACAGCCATAGAACCGATTGAAATTGCTGTTGAAACCCAAAAAACCAACAAGGAAACTACTAAGTGAGCTAGCAAACAGTAGTGAGCTCAACAATCATCACAAAGCCTACAACTATCTCAAACACAAGCCTGAAATGTAGTAGAAAAAACAAAACAAAACAAACCGACAGACAAACCAAAACAACAAACAAAAACAAACACAACGATTAGAACAAAAAAATTGAAATTAGGTTAAATCGCAACGTAAAATCACAAAGGTAACAAACATAAACAAACATGGCGGCTGCTAAAAAACCTCTCAATCACCGCCTTCTCTTCTCCCGCTCTTAAGCCATTTAATCTTCCGTCATTTTGATTCATTTTGATTGCAAATATCATTTTACAAAAAAACCAAAAACGATAAATTCATTCACCGAATTAGTATACATTAAGGAAAGAAAAAAGTTGAAAACAAATTAGCGAATATCGAAACAACCATTTCGAGATATCGTTTCTGGAATATCGAAAAACGGTTATTCAAACACAACAATTAGAACACAAAAAACTTGAAAATAGGTTAAATCGCAAAAGTCTTTGTCCAACGTAAAATAACAAAGGTAGTAAACAAAAATGGCGGATGATAAAAAACCTCTCAATCACCGCCTTCTTCTCTCCTGTTCTTAAACCATTTAAACCTTCCGCCATTTTGATTAGAAATATCATTTTACAAAAACCAAAAACCATCAACTCATTCAACGAAGAAGTATTAATTAATAAAACCAAATAAGCAAAAGAAAGAAGTTGATAACAAATCAGGGAATATCGAAACAACGATTTCGAGATATCGTTTTTGGAATCTCGACAAAAAACCGTTACTCAAAATAGAACAAAACTTTTCACTAAGAAGGTTCAAAGACCTGTTTTACAATTACAATACAACAAAAAAATGAGTGACCTTGAACCACATCTCTTTTTCCAGATAATTTTTGACAAGTGTGAAATCAGTGCCGGATCCAGGTGAGTTTATTCCAACATTTCGCAAATGATATTTCATTCAGTATTCTCAAAACGTAACCTAAACTGGTGAGAAGACATTCGTAACGGCTCTTTTGTGGTTTTCGATCTCACCGCCTCTTCTGATCGCTTTTTCGGAACGAAATCTTTCTCAGAAAAGTAGATTTCGTCTTCCACTCTTTCCGATTTCTTTTGCACTTCTTTGTGTGCCGACCATACACGTGTTTGGCCGGTAACATATCTCCTTTGGGTATAAGGTCTGATCTCGAGAGTCGGCTCCTTTTTGTCATTTCAAAAACAGGCGACTTTTGAGTTGCTTATCAAATGCCAGTGTTGTCAAAGATGGTTTTGTGATTACTTTGTATTTTCCGACAACACGTGCAGCTGGTCATCATTTTGGATGACGTAATTGTTTTGTCGTCGGAAGGAATCGTCAAAGCGGAAACGACTTTAGCGTCTTCTAGATCAGTCCATACCGGTCGGTTCAATGACTTTTGGTACTCATCGTAGGGATGGTGGTGGTCTGTGCACCCTCTGCATAACACACTGATTGAAGCCATCACTAACCCTTCCAAGATTTCGAGGTGGGACCAAAAATGTTCTACCGTCCCGTAGATCAGAAAGGTGGGACACTTTACTCCCACCATGCCCCCAAAGAGTTAAGTCCTTAAACGAAACCACAAATCTCTCAAAATTAATTTCCCATTCAAATTACGGTGAATGGTTTTGGTTTCCTAATGGATTCCGTACCTGACAAGATACCTTTCTCAAGCTATTCCCCGGTCTAAGTCTTTGCGGTCGAGGACTTTTTTTACGGGAACAAATCACCAACTAGACACTCAGTGCAACACTTCATGACTTACTCGTAACATAAAATTATAACATTCAATAAATCTTGTAAATATATAAAAATATAAAAACTGACAGAACAAACACCCGCACTAAGCCTGTGCATTTTTTTTGAAAAACACCCCCGAACAAAACGAGTAATACTAATGAAATATATTTCGATTGAAAGTGTGCAGTATTTATGGAAAGGGTCCTTCCCAAGAATGTGCATTATTAATAAAATGCACTCTATGATAAAAATGCAATGTTCTTGAAATAGATTCGTGGTCAAAGTGTGCAATATTTGTGAAAGCGATTCGTTACAACATTAAGTATTATTTATAAAATAGAATCCCGGGTAAAGTGTGCACTATTTTTGAAACAGATGACTGGTTTAATTTTGAAAAAGATTACTGGGCAGTGTGCAATATTTTTGAAATAGATTCGCGGGTACAGAGTGCAGTTTTTATGAAACGGAAGTGGGCCGTATTTTTGAAATATACTCTACAAGATAGTGTGCACTATTTTTGAAACAGATTCCTGGTCTAAATTTGAAAGAAATCACTGGCTAGTGTGCAATATTTTTGAAAGAAATTTATCTCAAGACTGTATAATACATACTTGAAATAGATTCTTGATCAAAGCCTGCTGTATTTAAGAAAGGGTTTCCCTGTAGAATCGAGTGCAATTTTATGAAATGAACTTCATAAGAAAATGTGCAATATTTCTGAAATAGAGTACTCGCCAGTGTGCAATATTTATGAAAGGAATTGTTTTAAAGACTTTGCACTATTTTTAAAACAAATTCCAGGGCAAACTGTGCAGAATTTACGAAATGAACTGGATGCGAAAATGTGTAATATTTTTGAAATAAATTCCTGTCCAGAATGTGCAATACTTTTGAAAGAGATTACAGCTCAATTCGCAATATACACAACAGGGATTTCAAACATGATTGTGCATATTTTTTGAAACAGATTTTTAAGCAAACTGTGTCGTATTGGTTAAAAACAGAGTGTGCAATATTTATGAAATGGACTGTCTTCTATTCCGTCCACTTTCATGCTAGAAGTAGTGCCAAAAATGTAACCCACCGTTCCCTGCTTCGTGTAAAAATTCTTATCTCCATTTGAAGAGATATAATATTATAATATAATCATTATATTCATAATATTATTAGAAAAGAAAATTAGGAGATCGGTTCGATGAGACACAACAAACATAGCCAAATCCGCGGATCGAATTCGCGATAGCAGACCGAGTGGTGAGTGATAGTCACCTCTCGAGTAGAAAGGGTTACTAGATAGACATTATCTGACCTTGGGCGGACTGGTTAGACCTTAGGCGCTCACATTAAGACTCAGGTTGAGGTTAGTCGAACCGAAAATTCTTTCAGTCAGACACACTTCACCTCCCACTGCCCTAATTACGCAACCGGGAAGCTAAACATGGTATGGTAGCCGTCTTCGACTCTTTTTATCATTTCGCGTCTTGCGTTCAGACCGGGTTCACTGGAAAGAGAATCCGGAAGTGGTGATAAGGATTCGACCAATCCCGATAATCCATTTCGGATTTTTTTTTTTAAATTTACAACCGAAACCTTGACCCATAACAAAAAGTTCCGTCTCTTGGATGTGTCCACGATTCCTAACTTCAAATCTGATCAAAACCTTCCAAATAGAAAATGAGGCAACGGAAACGACCTTTGTCTCATCGGACAAACTAACAGATATTGTTTTCGACATGTTCGACTAAACAATAATATCAACAGGTTTCCAAAAACACATTCAAGGTCGTTGGATTAGGCGAATCAGAAAACCGATTGAACCCAAATACAAACAGACTGATTACAAAATCATCGGAATAGCCTAACTCATAAGAAAACCGGGTGCTACCATCTTAGAGTTAAAAATTTGGGGATGAATAACCTTTCACTCACCCTCGTGTAAGGTTTTTTACTTTGGCTGCTGCATACGAAGGCGGTGAGCCCAAATTTTGGATTAAGTCAACCTAGAAACCTACCAAACTCTTTGATGATGACAGTAAGGAAGTCCTTTTGTATTAGTGTTCTATCCTTTCTTATGTGAAAGGTTTTATGGGTTTCCTCTCCTGTCATCCTGTTGTATTTAAAATTAGACAAACTGGAAAACAGATTTCCACCGAGTGGTATCGAAATAGGACAGTGGAGAGGTTTGGATGGCCACAAAACAACCAAACTCATCACAAAACTGTGAGCTACCTTCTTAGAGCAAATAATTTTTGGGGGTGAATAACCTTTCATTCATCCCCGCATTAAGTCTTTTTTTTATTACGGTTGTTGTTAAGGAAGGCGGTGGGTTCCGAAATTTTGTTTAGTTTTGTCTTCAAGGTCAACCTAGAAACCTACCCAATTTTTGATTATGGCAGTAAAGGATATTTCTTGCACTAGTGACTTTATGTCGAGAGGTGTCCTGTTGGGTATTTTGCTGGTGTCTTTCCTCCAAATTTCAAAATACTCGAATCAGAAAACCAATTTCCACCTAAACGGCATCAAAATAGAACATTGGGGAGGTGTGAATGACCATAAAACCATCAAAGAACCCAAAATCAATACAAAACCCTGACCCACCACCAAAGAAACAAAAATTTTTGAGGGTGAATAACCTTCCTACGTCACTGATTTTTTGACTGGTGACGAATTCACGTTTTTTGGTGTAGTCGACGTTCGAGCTCTCGCTCTCGTATCCGTACAGGCCATAACTATTCCACTTTGATAAGGGAAGGTTGTTGTTAGATAAGCCATCCATGCGGTTAGTTTATCTACAAAAATTCTTTCGGAGATAAACCAAACAAAAAATTATTTTTCCGTTGCGAACGTTATACACCAACTTCCGGTTTGTATTTTGTGGTTTGGGTTCCTAACCCAACCTTGTTTGTGATTGGTAAGGAGGATGGAGTCATCTAAACCCGGAGATGAGTATTTGCTCTAAGTTGTAATGTGTTTAGACGTGGCTGCTGACTGCTCCCATTTCGTATATATTATACGACAAAGTCCCAACACTACTGAGCAAAATCGAGAATCGACTACAAATATCAGCGAGCCAAACATTGATAGATAACCGAAGTAAAGTTGCAGTGTCCGTGAGAGAAATATGACATACACATTTATACTATAACTGATACTCTTCATATTATTTAAGTATACAGTGGAATTTTTAGAAAACGAGAGAAGCAAAGAGAGAGGCGAACTCGAATACCTGACGAAGAAGCCAACTGCTTACCACGAAGGAGGTCAGACTATACTAGGCTAGTATACCGAAAATGTGCATCCTCTGCATAAGGTCACAGTGATGTCAAGAGGATTTTCTTCAGGTCACACAACCTACATTCCAGAAAAGGAAAGGTACCACGTGACCAAAACCTCAGTTGTTGGCTATAATGGACACTATAAACTCACCGTTGCCCTACCACCTAGTCGGGGTAGCATGTAAGGAAGTTCCCGCTACAATACGTTAATAATTAAAAAAGGATTCATACATGAACTTCACTCATTCGTTTCAAAAATATTGCACACTTTCTAAGAGTTTTTATTTCATAAATCCTGCACACACTTTTGTAGAAATTGTAGAAACATACTCCTGAAAAGAATGTCATATGTATGGAATAAATACGTTTAGAAAGTATGAAGAATTTATGAAATCAATAATCCAAGAGAATGTGCAATATTTATGAAAAAGATAATCGATATACAGCAGTCGTCTTAAAAATCACGAAACTTAGTTTAGCTTATGCGAACCTTAGACATCTGCATCTATATCCTTCCAAACTCATCCACACGACTACCAGCCATAACCAACACCCCAACTACTAATCTTCAACCCTGTGACGTCACAACGCTCACCACCACTTGCGCAAATTTGTCGCAAACAAAACCAATATTAAATAAGTTACACACAGCCTTCTACAAAACCTAAAAAGAGGGACGAGACTAAGTATAACAACCGGAACGAACAGTAGTAGAAACAAAACCCAAACCAAAAGGGAATTCACACGACTTCTAAGACAATTTGAAAACCGTTAAAACATGATTTTGTACACCCATGCCAACAAAAATGCGAGGATGAATGAAAACGTGTGAGCATGCGCGGGGGAAACGAAACCATCAACGCAAACTCTCAGACAACGCTAACACTTGATTTCGACAGGAAATCATCCACGTGGTTCGCGTTACATAGACACACATACGCCAAAAAAAAACTAAAAACGAAATAGTCTTAGTTTCTAAATCAAAATCCAAAATGGAGATTTTTTAACGTCTCCCCAAATCCCGAAAAAAAACTTTCCCGCTCCCTCCGCCATGGAATCAAAAAACCGTTACGATTATAAAAAGGGGGAGGCTGAAAGAAAACCACCGCCAGCTCGAAATCCAGTTCCCTCCCTTTCTAAACCCGCTTTTCTTAAAACACTTGTTCCCTTTGTTAAGGGTTGCCAACTTATGAAATCGAAAATTCCCTCTACACGAATTAACGGAAAAAAATCTGGAGAAAATAATTTTAGAAAAAATTCAATTTGTTTGATGGAATGTTGGAGTTTAAATGTACAAAAATTGATTATTAATTAATAGATAAATAAAGTAAGTAGATAATAAATAAATAATTTACCTAAAAACAAATGAAAAAGGATCCGAATCCGTAAAAAGACAACCAGAACCAAAAAAAATTCTTTTGTGGTAGAGACTATGTCACATATGCGCTAAACCGATTCCGAAACTGCACTGAAGGGATTCTTCAAGAGTGTTGGCGCTTGGCGCGCTACCACGTGGAGATGTTGAGTGTGTGTGTGGAGGGGATGAGGAGGAGGAGAGGGGAGGAACATAAGACAACTAAAAATAAATGTTTGCCGCGTGCCAATTTTTTATCGTCCGATTATGTCCCACCTTAGTAAATTTTTACCAGGTCGTCACGTGACCCGCCGATTCCTCTCCCCGCCGCCGCCATCTTTGACTCCATCTCCTCCTACCCCGGGGAGAATTGCCGAAAATTATTATCCTCTCAGGGGAGGAGGAGGAGGGGGTTTGGTTGGTTTGTATGTCCCGGTGTGGTAATGTCTTCGGATTTTGTGTTTTAAGAACTTCGACCTTGACAGGCCTTTTTTTTTATTTTAATTTGTCTTGACCTCAACAATGTTTTCTAGATTATCGGGATCTTCGAGGTCGGATTTATTTTTCCTTTTTTTTTTATTCTTTTCCATCTTCTGCCACTTTGAACTTTGGATAACCTTTGGTAGGAAGGAGAATCTGCTTTTTTTTTAAATGAAAGGACCTGCGTCAGCAAATGAGAAAAACGCGGGCTCGTTCAACAAGTTTCGTGTTTACATCTCTCCGCCATATTGGAAGGTTTCTACCTGTGTGTTGAGGTGGTGGCTTGGATCTCGAAACCCCCCCGAAATGAAATTTTTTTGACGGATCTTCTACCTGTTTTTCGGGTTGGTTTCCCGAACCTGACATGTGTTGTTCAATCCGTTGTAAATCTTTCTACTCTCGTACAACCCATCAATGACGACACAGACAACTGACAACTTTGATTTTTCAAGGTCGACGAACCTTCTCATCTTGATAATCGTTTTTGATATTTTGTCCTCCCTTCCTTCTCTATTTCTTTCCCTTCTCTCCACCGCCTTAGTATTAGAAGTATTTAGTGATTGGAACGAGTCCAATTTGTGTTCTTTCTTTGAAATTTATTTGCTGACTTGGCCTTCCTTCCTCCTTCCTCGTTTTTCCTTTACAGCCATTACAAACAAGGAAAAAATAATTTGGGAAAAGTATTTACAAAATTAACTACATATGAAAATGTGTAATACTTATGAAACGACATCTCTGTGGAGACGTACAGTATTTATGAAATGAATTTTACATGAAAGTGTGCAATATTTATGAAAAGACATTTCCATGGAAGTGCAATATTTATGAAGCGTGCAATATTTATGAAATGAGTCCTCCACTAAGGTGCATTATTTCTGAGATAAACTTTTGATTAAGTGCCTTTTTGAAAACTGGGACTTAGGCCTGTGCAATATTTCTGAAATAGATTTTGCAATTAATTAAGCATTGCACACTTTCGAATTTTTCGAACACACTGTAGAATTTTTTTTTCAAAACTATTGCACAGTCCCATAAATATTGCACAGCAAGAAATTCATTTCACAATATTGCACACTCTCATGTAGAATTTATTTCATAAATATTGCACACTTTTAAAAGGGAGTTCATTCCAACACCCAGCACACATCCACGGAGGTGTAACTTCATAAGTATTGAACACTTTTATGTGGAATCCATTTCAGAAATATTGCACACAAATTTGTAAGAAATTCATTTGACAAATATTATACACTATTAAAATGGAGTTCATTTCATAAATATTGCACACTCCCATGGATATGTCGTTTCATAAGCATTGCACACTTTTATATAAAATCTGTTTAAAAAACATGTTGCACAGTTTTGTAAAATCCATTTCATAAATACTGCACACTTCCATGCAGATGTCATTTCAGAAGTACAGCACGCTTTCATATATAATTCATTTCATAAATCTTGCACAGTCCTATACAAGATCTATTTAAAAAATCTTGCAAACTATTGTTCATCAAAAGTTAATTTCATAAATATTGCACACAAATGAACGACTCATTTCACAATTACTGCACAAAGTCTCTAATAGTTGGTTCGATTACGAACACAGTGTTCTGTCTCTTAGGCTCAGGGATTTCGTTCTCGCCACATTTCCTTTGATTTTCCCTTCAGGGCCGTCTTTCAAATTTTTAGATCCTTTAATACAGCAGAAGGGATGCTGAGCAGCAAACATCTTAGTCGAGCCTTAGACACGAAAAACTAGTTCTGAACTGTTGATTACGACACAAAAGAAAGGCGGAAGATCAATAAAAACGACCAATGGACCGGAGCGGTCAACCCGGAAATAAAAAGCGAGAAAGGACAGAAACTGAGGAGAAGGCTGCGACCTCGGGAGATACACGTCACAGTGGACAACAACACATCTACAAAGAAGATGACAATTTTCCTTATCGATTTCACTCGGGAATTTCACCTTGAAAGCATCATTCAAACCAAACATGGGACAAAATCCAAGCATCCACCGCCACCACGACGAGAAAGTTTTTCGAGAACTAACACCAAGGCAGTGGAACTCCTGTCATCTGTTTTGTGAAGATGAACATGGGAGATGTGTCCCGGCTGACATATTGCCTCACATCTTTCCGACGACCCAGTTGAAATCACTTAAATCCAACTTGTGAAAAGCTAAACACAAACCCTCCCATGTTGATCATATGAACGGACTCGTCTTCTTAGAATGGTTTTCGCGTGGAATTTTTTACGCAGTCGCGGATTTCAGCTTAGGGTAACGGTCGACGGACAACTTGACCTTGACAATGAAACAAAATAGCTATGATTTCAGTCGAAAGATCATTTTCATTCAGTTATCGTAGAAAGAAACAATTTTTACGGTGATCGTTTGTCGGAAGTTTAATAAACATCAACATGGCGGATGAATGCTGAGCCAAAACTCATCCTCCAGAACTTAAACTGGAAAGTAAACCAAAATCTCTTCCGCTTGTCTTATCTGTCATCAAGGTTTCGGGTTCTCGAGTTTGAAACAAATCGTCGACGTAATTGTCAGGTTGACATTCGATATTCTCTTCTCCCGCCCTCTTCCTCTCCTCCTCCCGTTAAACCCGCGTCCATTTCAGAGCTATTAAGACTCGAATGGAAATGTTTGTAGTGAATCACAGGGACAGACAATCACACTTCTCACACCAATGTACAATAGTTTGTAGTCCCGATTGTAATCCACTAGGTAGTAGTTAAGGGATGAAACTTCACCCTGAATACAGGGGTTGAGAGTCTTTACACGTCTTTCTCACCCTTAACCATCGGCAATATTATACTATCATCTTACGTGACAATACGGTTGATTCATGGGGTCATTACATATTTAGAAAGCTAGGACACGGGTGCCTCAGGTCTCGACAAAACACACATCATGTGAGCTCATTAATATTAAATAATAATTGTTAGATGAGTTACGAATAATCTCATGAATAATTCAATGCCGCGAGTCAGGGGTGACCAAACCCTCCCCTTCCAACACATCATGCAGTCTTTTATTAATTCCTGTGTCAGTGCAGCAGGGTGAAAATGTCTCCTTTGAGCCGTCCAATCTGAAGGACAGTTAGATAGATAGATAAAAATCAGCAAGAAAGCGAGAGTCATAGAACAGTCAATGAGATAGTCAAGGGGAAAAGACAGATCAAAAGAGAGAGAGAGACCGGACGGATAGGTAGATAAAGACAGAGAGAGAAATTGACAAAAAGACACAAATCAAAATAATAAAAAACGGAGCAAAACAGACGAATAAAAAAGAGAACGAAAGGAAAGGTGGGAAAACAGAGTAAGAGAGAGACAAACGTACAGTAGATAGAAGTAGTCGCAAAAAGAGATAGATAAATGGATAAAATGAAAATAAACCGAACAAACAATTAAAACGAGGGAAAGAAGGAGAGTCATAGAAGGAATAAAAAGGGAAAGACAGACCAAAAGAGAGGTAGAAGACACTGACGAACAGCTGGTAGAAATGAAGAGAGAAAAATAGGAAACGGGTCACAAACAGAAATAATCAAAACCAAGCAAAGAGGAGAACAAAAGGAAGGTGGAGAAACAAAGAGTAAGAAAGATAAACAGACGTGCAGTAGATAGAAAGAGATCTTAAAAATTGGCAAAAACAGACAGAATGAAAATAAACCAAACCAACAATTAGAACGAGAGAGGGAAAGGTAAGACCTACGGCCAGACAGAGATACAGGTACAGAGAGGAACAGTAGAAACCAAGACAAAGGAGAAATGGACAGAGAGTCAACTGACCGGTCGTGGTAGGCATGACCAAAGTGAAACGTAAGTTGGCATAGTTCTAACCATCTTTGTTGTCTTCATTTCCGGTTCTGTTACCGTTAAAACAAAAATCAGACATCCCAATCTTCCAACCCTTAACTACAACCCTTCACTATCAAACAAAAAGGTTGTTCACGTGCTCGCTCCCAGTATTCCTAATTAATTAATTAAAAATCAAAAGGCAAAGGGGCTGGAAGGACCAGGAAGGAGGTTAGAGGGGGGGGATTTAAGAGGAAGCAACTGTAAGCGATCATTCCAGAGAGGAAATGGAAACGACGTCTAAATTCAAAAAACCCAAGGAATTAAGCCGGAGGATTGACATTAATCGAAAGAACCCCGGAAAAAGGCGAACAATTAAGACTGGAAATGACGTAATCCAAGGGGGTTGCAGCGGCGGCGGGGGTGTGAAGGGCAGGAGGCAATCGCTGAGAATTTCTCAAAAGCTTAATATTCAGAAATGATCGGGGTAAGTGGGTGGGGGGAGGATTTTAAACAAATTAAACCTCGGAAGAGTTTTATATAAAACTTTTCCGGATATTTTCCATTTTAATTCTTCAGATTAGATTTTGGGTGTAACGAACTTCCACTCACCCCCAACTACCCTCTCATCATCTGCCTGCCTTTTCCCCCGAAAACGAAATGATCCTTACTAAGGGAAGGACCGAAACTCAAAATTCCACTTCCTTCCTTCCGCTTTGTTCCTTTCTTTATATTTGACTTCCTCATGACTTCCGGTCACTTCCGGTGACTACCGGCAAATCTTATTACCCACTGATGTGTCGCCATCGATAACTGTTTTCATCAAACACATTCATAGTAAGTGGAAACAAAGTTTCCCACGCTTTCATGGTGGATTAGTTTCATAAATGCTGCACACTGACTTGAAAGAAATTCCGATCACAGATGTTGGAAATGTTTGACCAGAAATCTATTTCAAAAATAGTGCACACTTCTATAAAACTGTTTAGTTAACCTGTTTCATAAATTTTGCACACTTTCATGATGGACTTATTTCAAATAAAATTGCACGCTTCTGTATAGGTTTCATTTCATAAAAATTGCACACTTTTTTTTGAGGAACTCATTCGATATATGTTTAGCACCTTGTCTTGGATTTTTATTTCAAAAATATTGCACACTGACTTGGAAGATATTAAGTCACAGATATTGCCAGAGTTTGTACAAGAAATCTATTTCAAAAATAGTGCACAGGTTTTGAGTTAATTTCATTTATGTTGCACGTTTTCATGAGGAATTCACTTGATGAATTTAAAGCACTAATCTCATAAATATTGCACACTTTCATCAAAGTTTATTTTCAAAAAGATGAACATCCATGAGGAACTCATCCCATCAATATGGTACACATCTTTTGAGGAACTTGTATGTTGTTAAGTTATCTTGGATTGCTTATTTCATAAATACTGCACACTGTGATGTAGAATTTATTTGAATAATGTGACACGTTTTCATGGAGGATTCATTTCATAAATGTTGCACATCGTGTTGCCGATGTCAGTGATATTGGCAGCTGCATAATAACATGATGTCATCAGAGAACTCGTGTGAGTGCGATCATTATGACGTAACAAGTACTCCTGGCGGTGAAAATTGGAACTAAACACTGTAGCTGGCAAGCTTCACCTACATTCAGGTACGCGATCGAATTTTCGATCCATTTCTCCGCTCAGACATGGTCAAATGATAATCAAAAACCAATTTTGGCTAGATGATAATAAAAAAGTTTTTCTCCCGAAATTCAAATTGGAGGACCAACAACCGTTGGGGAAAAGTCAAGTGAGTGCATTTATATGATAATTTCGGCAGTTTTGACAATGTCTTCCCTCCCTCCTCCCTCTTCTCTTCTTCTCTGTTGCATGTTTTGCATATTATATGCCTGCTTTCTTTTGAATTATTTCAATATCATTTCGCCATCTTCTCTCCTTTTTTATATTTTTATTTTTCACCCCTCCACCCCCAAAAGCACCCCAATATCATCATCTCCTCGTTTCAATGTTCTACGTGATTATTGTTTTATGATATGGCGGCTAGGGGTTGGCATCCATGTTTCTCGTTTTTGCTATCGGATGATAGTGGAAAACATTTCCGGTTTTCTCAGCAACACTTTTCCCGGTGTTTCGGTCTGAATGTCTTCCTTGCGTTCTTAATTTCGCTAATTCAGGTACGGAAGTCATAAATTACAGACAGCGGCCGCAAATCTTAGTTTCAAAGCCTTGAAGTGTAAACTCTCCTCTGAATCTCATTTCTCGAGTACCTGAGTGTATCGAGATGACGCAACCTGAGAAATCCCTTTCGTCAGGCGAGTTCACGTGTACGGGACTTGCACTTGCACTCTCAGGTACGATTCCCTCTTTTTTTGTCCATCGATTTACGTTTTCGGAATAGTTCGTTCACCCCTCAAACTGTCGACTTTCCGTAAATGGGTAGTCGATTCTCCTGATAGGAACACAAAACAGTTCTCCACATCCAACAGAATCAGTTTGCCCTCCTAACCATTTTCCTCTCTCTTTGGGAAACCACCCCCGGGGTTTCTATGATTCGGGAACAAAAACACGGAATTCTTAGTCCTCCTTCCCTCACCGCCACCCTGTCTTTCTTCCCTCTCACCCGACAATATGACGACCTTCATCTAAGTTTCATTGAAATTTTAAGAAATAAATTTAAATAATTACTCACTTCCGATTGTAAATATTTTAAAACATTAGCGGAGGAATGAGAATGAAGGGAGGAGGGAAGAGGTGCAGGAGGAGGGAAATAAGAAAATGGGAAAATGGAGAAAAGGGAATAATAAGAGAAAAGAAAAGTCTTTCTCTTTAAGATATAATATCGTAAACATCCTCTAGGCGGGTTGTAAAATTCACCAAGACATCGGGAGGGCGGAGGGAGGAAGGGAGGGGATGGAGTTTAAGGGTGGGCTTCTAATTACCCCCTTGAACCCTGTCCCCGTCCCTGGTTTCCCTCTCCTCCTCCACCGCCGCCCTCATTCGGGTTTCTTGTTTCCAACTCGAGCTATTTGCTCTCGGAAAAGTTACACACAATGTCTTCCCGGTTTTCGTTGTATTCCTCCGGGATCTCTCCTCCTTGGTTTATTAAAGTTTGACACAAGACGCCTTGTTATTCAGATTGTAGACATAACAAATTAACTTTCTCTGACTCTTTATTCCCTCTTTTCCATCCTCCCTCGCCTCTTCCTTCCTTTCATTTCCTCTTTTTGTGGAAATGGGAACAGTTTTTCTCTTTCTCTCTGTGTCCTTTTCTACTTCTTCCGCCCCTCACTCTACGTCAATCGACCTCCAATTTTTTTAATTCAATGACACAAGCTCAAAAAAAGTGGAAACGTGGATAGAGTTACTCATTGCTCAAGAAGATAGAAGGCTTTGGTGATAAAAATTGTGCATTACTTATGAAATGAAATTGTCAATAAAAATGTTTGCAATATTTATGAAATAAGTGTGCATTATTATGAAATACATTTCTGGTCAAACATTTCCAACATCTGTGCCCGGAATTTATTTCAAGTCAGTGTGCAATATTTATGAAATGAGTTTCCTTCAAAAAAGTGTGCAATTTTCATGAAGTGAACTCTATAGGGAAGTGTGCAATATTTTTGAAACGAGTTCACTGAAATTAGTACGTGATATGTGTGAAATGAATTCCTCATCAGAATGAGCAGCATAACTCAACACCTGTGCATTATTTTTTGAAATAGATCTCTGGTCGAACAAGCAGAATTTCTTTCAAGTCAGTGTGCAGCATTTATGAAATGAATCCAACAAAAAACAGTGTGCAATATTTATGAAACTAAGTCACCATGAAAGCGTGCAAAACTTTGCTTCCACTTACTCTGAGTAAAACGGTTATCGATGGCGACACATCAGCGGGTAATAAGATTTGCCGGTAGTCACCGGAAGTGACCGGAAGTCAAATATACAGAAAAGAACAAAGCGGAAGGAAGGAAGGAAGTGGAATTTTGAGTTTCAGTCCTTCCTTAGTAGGGAAGAAACAACGGAAAACTACGGCAATAATTCATTCATTCATGCAACCAATCCGATCAATCAATCAAATTTGGGAAAACACAAACTCATTCCCACGATAAAGATACAGGATCATAAACTGAGAGAAGCATCAAAGGTTTTCAATACCAACTTTTAGGTCTTCTTAAAATGAAAATTTGGAAAAACTGATTTTCGCGTAAAAAGCTGAATGAAACACCAAAAAGATTTTTCTTCTCTCTCTCAAGAGGAACAATCGTCTTCCTCTTCTTCTTTATCTCGAGTGTGTTCCTCTTGAAAATTTCTCGAGAAACCTGTGTTGACAGTTGGAGGAGGAGGAGGAGGACAGGGTGGAGGGCGGTGTCACACAAAACAAACAAAAATATTTACAGCAAAACAAAATTTTTACAAAATTTGAAGAATAAAAAAGACAGATTCCGTCACAATTATTCCCAGAAGATTATCCGTAGGAGATGAAGGACTAGGGAAAACAGTGGCGTATCAAGGTCACGTTGAGACAACATCAAATATTAAAACTTATCTTAATTTGTTTTGACAGGGGAATAAACAAATAAGAAAAGGGCGCGGAAGGACTTCGGAAACTAATTTCTCCTTAAACACTTCAAACACCAAATTTTTTTGCCTTTCGAGGTTTTGCGCGTCGCGAAAAAAAACGAGAGCGTAGGTCGTTGGGAAAATTCGAAACGGGATTTACACCACTTGAGATGGAGATAACCGTCCTCGGAGTTTTTGGGATTAACCCGTCCGTTGGAATTTCCGTTGTCAAACAATTTTTAAACAAACTGAGTGACTGGAAAGTCCTGTATACGTTCCAGGTTCTACTTCAACGGGAAATACTTCAAATTTGAGGTTGGTATCGATGCGCAACACGGAAAATGTTTTGGCTGGCCCGGGAGACTTGTATCCATAGAGTAAACAAACTCAAACCCAACCATCGCCTTTTTGGAGTCTCCCATTTCCGGTTTTGCTCAGTGGCCTTTTTGTTTACATAATTAGTTATCCTGTACCTTGTAAACAATTTCCAAATCTTAAGTTTTATTTTATATTTTGATGTGATTTTTGATGTAATTTTTTTAGAAAATTCAAAATGAGTTCCGAAGAAGAAGAATCGACGAGAGGAAGAGGCGGCGGTGATGGAGGTGAGGGAGGAGAAGAAGATGAAGAATGTCCTCCGCGACAGGATGAAGAAAAGGAAATGCTCTTCCTCATCGAATTCCTAATAGACACGATGCTGTTGAAACCGGAAAACATGCAGATCGAGGACATGGACCCGTGCCTCCTTCAGGGTCAGGCTTGTATCCAGTTGACATTCCTTCACTTCCCTCCGATGAAGATTTGCGAAACGGATTCGGACCCGTGTCGACTCACCGGTGGGAATTATATCAAGTTCAACGCGGGCAAGTCCCTCATGTTCGCGCTGTCGGAATCCCAGTTCGAGAATCCTCCTCCGATATACCTGGAAGTGTGCGCTTATAAGATGCTCCCGCACGGCTCTGTTCCGGATAAGCTTCAGGTCGGCATGACCAAGATCTGTCTCGTCGAACTCTTCAAACAGGTTTTCGATAAGGTCGAAGAAAAACCGGAAAAGCTTCCGCTTTCGAAATCGATTAAAGACAATTATCAGTTGGTCGGGACGAAGAATAAGTGTCCCACTGCTGAGGTTACCATTTACATTCGCCTCTCGTGTCTGGGACAGAACGTCATCACTGAATTCCAACGCGGCGGTGATGAATGCGAACCGTTTTTGTTCAAAAGCAAAGAATCGAAAAAAGTTTACGAATGCAAACCAAAGATTTGCCCGGAAATGACGCGGATGAGCTATGTCCTCCGCTACCAGGTTGGGGAACATCCACCGGGAAAGACTGCCCAGAAGACGGGAGGAAACCCAATCAAGGCGGCGGTGGAGGCGGCGGTTGTTGTAGTGGTGGGGGTCAGGGATACACACCAAACGATGGCGCCGATGATGAAGAATTCGAGGAATTCGGTACGGAAGTTCTGGGTCACGCACTGACCATCAAAGTTCAGAAAAGTCAGAAGAAGCAACAGCCGTCGGGAGAGGTGGGAAATGGAAACCAGATAGCATTTCAGGTTCCACAATCCCAGAGCCTTTGCGATAAGGGAAAAGGTAAAAACAAAGCCGCAGTGTACAACATCAACTCCTCGGACGGTGGGAAGTGCGGGGACAAACAGCCCTACGCATTGTCCATGGAGTCGACTCACCAGACAAGGACATATTCGTGGTTCGAATAGGGAAGAAGGGCGAGCCGTTCGGCAAAGGAAAGTTGGAATTGGAACTGAGAACTCCCAAGGTAAAGATAGAAAGACCGATTATGACGACTAGGAAATGGGACAAAATGGTGCAGACGGAGAAGGAAGAACAGCCCAAGAAAGGAAAGAAGAGAAAGTAGAGACAGACAGACCGGGCATATTGACTGTACTGATTATGTTAAATATAGACACCAAAAGGGATAAAGACAAACCTTTCTAGTTTACTGTCTCAACCTGTCTTGGGTTCACCCAAACCTTCCACTGACCTAACCTATCTCAAAAACCCATTTGAACACCTCTAACACAACTTAACTTCCGGTTTACCATCCAATTACGTGACCTTAACTCTAAACCCTTCTCTCTCATCACCTAGCACCTTCCTGAAAATCCTTTTTTGCTTCCTTTAGATCTCAACAGTTCGTCAAACTTGATTACGGCTCTGATTTAAGCGACTTCCGGTGTAGATACTAACCCAACCTGACTCTAATTTTATAAGATCTAAACCAAGTCCAGAGAATCTATTATTACTACTCTTATTATTACTATTATTATTACTCTTAGAAACCGGAAGCAGATTTCGAATTTTGGCGCCATCTATTTACTAATAAAAACATTGATTATCAAAAAATATTTGGCCAGGAAAATAATTAGATACGAGATTTCGGGTTCAAAAGCTCGCTGATCTATATCCGAAACGAATGGGCGGGTTGGAAACCGGAAACGAAACTTTGGCGCCAAAATTTATTTTTTGAATTTCGGTAATAGAAATTTCAACTTTAAAAAAAAATCTTTTGTCAGAAAAATAATTTTTGAAACCGAGGTTTTGTGTTGAATCTAGGCGTAGTTACAACCGGAAACGGAAGTTGATTTCAAATTTTCACCGTAAAATCTATTTAAAAAAATTTTTCAAGCAGAAATTTCAATTTTCAAAAAATCTTTTATCGGAAAAATAATTTGGAGGCAACGTTTTGGGTTAAATCTCGGCGGAGTTATGACCGGAAACGAAAATATTATAGATTTCAAATTCCGGCGCCCAAATCTACTTTTTGAATTTCGGTACCAGAAATTTCAACTTTCAGAAAATTTTTGGTCAGAAAAATAATATGAGGACGAGGTTATGGGTTTAAAAGTAGGCGGAATTTATAACCGAAGACGGAAGTTGATTTATACAAGAAATAAATTTCTCGTTTCAACTCCGCCATCTTTTTATAATCATTTGTTTAGTGTTTTGGAAATTGTTTACATCCCTTCAAAAAAAATGTTAAAATTATAAATTTATTTTTGAAATAAAAATTAAAAAAATAAAATTTTCCGGGGAAGAGTAGCGATTAGGTGAACCTTGAACCGAACAAAATGGAGGAGGAAGAGGGCGAGATGATGATAGAGGCAGAAGGTGAAGAATACCCGACCGAACGTGAGGGAGAAGTCCCGCCATCGGTCAAATCGGTCAAATCGGATACGGGAACCAAAAGGAAGAGTAGAAGCGACAGCAAAGGTGAAAAGGTGTCAAAAAGTCGGGAGGGAAGTCTGTCGCTGAAACAGCAACAGCTTTTCCTAGTCGAGTTCTTAGTGGACACTGTGACGATCGATCCGTGTGCTGTTGACGAAGAAGTTCTCGAAGGTCAGACGTGTTTATCGCTAAATTTTCTCAACTTCCACCGATGGAGATCTGCGAGAAGGATTTCAATCCGAACAAGGACCAGGGAACGGACAAAGTCAGGTTCAACTGCGGGAAATCGCTTATGTTCGCGTTCAGCGAGAAGCAATGCGACCGTCCGCCTCCTCTCATAGTCGAGATAACCGTTTCCAAGAAGTTAGGCGAAGATGACAATCCCATCAAGGTCGACATAGGAGTCATCAAAATCTGTATTTCCGAGCTTTTCCGACAGATCATCGAAATCGTCAAGTTCAAACCGGAAAAGCTGCCCACTTCCAAGTCTATAAAAGACTGTTTCATGCTCATCGGTCCTGGGAAGAGGACGATGGGAGAGGTGAGCGTGTACATCCGTCTCTCATGCCTGGGACAGAATGTGGTCACGGAATTCCAATGCGGTCCCGACCTCAAGACGAGTCCCGTCTTGTTTAAAAGCGGTGAAGGGAAGAAAGCTTTCGAATTCACCGGATGTGAGTCACAGCCGGAAGGGGAAACAAGCCCCCGAACGAAAGGGAATTGTGGTTGTCTACCACCACCACAACCAACAGGACAAGGTCAAAACCCTCGAGGAGGTCAAGGTAAAAACTAATCGCTACCCTAAATTTTGAGTTGAATTACCCCCCAACAGAAAAAACCCAAAAAAACCGAAAAAATTTGTTTGTAGGAGACGTCGGTGGGGCGTACACGAAAGGGAACCGTGTTGTTCTCGACTTACCGGACAAATATCGGGGAGTGGAAAGAGGTGGAGAGAAAGGGCCCAACAGGAGCGGCGATTACAAAACGAAGGATGGAGTGACCGTGTCACAGATGAACGCGTTTCCCGATCACAATTGTTTCGTGCTTAAGGTCGGCGATAAAGGTCAGATACCTGACAGGGGGAAGATGATTTTGGAATTTCGGGCTCCCAAGCAGAAGATTCTTCCCAAGGTGTTGCCTCCGTACCACGAAGACGTTGCCATACAGACAGATTCACCCAAGAAAGCAAAAGGGAAAAAGAAGAAATGAAGAAAAACAAATTTTTTACCTATTTACATAAGTTTAATATATGTTTTCTATTTAAATCATTTTAACGGTTTTTTTATTTCTCAAAAGTTGGCACTCATTTCTCTTTCAGGTTCTTCCTGAAACCATCGCCATCTTTGTTCAATTAGGATGGACGAATTTTTCTTTGACTTCTTATTTTACTGAATTCAAATTTAAATCTTCGCGGCTTTTTAATGTCGCAAGATTAACCTCACTTCCGGTTAGAAGTGACCGCTTATTCAAAGATCAATGATCTAATTTTCATTCTAACACCCTCCGCCACCTCCAAGAGATAGAAATAGATGACACAGAGAAGAAAATAAGACGAAGAGTAGATGGAAAGCAGACTTCTGTTCTCTATTTACTGCTGAATTTGAGATTTTTGAGTTTTAGGTACCCAAAACAGATTACTGGGGGTGATGTACTTATGAATAATTAGAACTAGATAGATAAGAGACTATATTAGGTAAAGTAGATAATATTTTAAGGGAGACAACAGCAAAAATATAAATATGGTAGAGACCGCTTTGATTGAATTTGAATTTGAAAACCTTCGCGGGTTTTTTGCCGGTTTGACTGTCTCGAGATTCACCGGATTTCCGGTTGGATGTTTTTTATTTGTTGGCCACTGTTGCTTGTATTGGATTCTTTAGCTTTGCCAAATTGCGGTTTTATGATTGTGGCATAAATTCGCAGGGGGGCTTGATATTATGTCGTGATTACCGATAACTGCGCCTAAAGGTTGAGTTCATTGATTTTATCTGCCCCCTTCCCTCTTGGGTGATAAGGCGAAGTGAGTCCTTGACACAACAGAGA
Source organism: Columbicola columbae (assembly GCA_016920875.1). Taxonomy (NCBI): domain Eukaryota; kingdom Metazoa; phylum Arthropoda; class Insecta; order Psocodea; family Philopteridae; genus Columbicola; species Columbicola columbae. The sequence continues at coordinate 2,422,798 of JADMLL010000012.1, forward strand.
TATGAACGGGACCTTGATATCGAGTGCCCTTTATTTGTAAGCGGGCTCCGGGTTTTTCTGTTGAAACAGAATGTTGGGTGGAGAGATTGGAGGTGAGAGAGAAGGAGAGAGAGAGAGACAGGTTGTTCGTAAATTCAATAAATGCCATCAGCGTTATTATTAGGTCTACCGGAAAGTTCTGTCCGTTTCTTGAATAATATCAGAGTATAAGTTGGTCACACCTTAAATAATATTTAAAGAATAATATAAATGTCATACTTATTTATGTCGTACTCATATGGGCAATTTGTCGAAAAGGGGTTTATACTCAAATATGATCTCGACAGTATCGTCGTCGATTACCACTCATCAGCTGAAATTTTTCGAATTGTTTTCTACAAGCAGTCTTCCTGAAAAGCTGAGAAAACCGTCTTCCGGGGCTTTCGTCATACTTTTCTCGAAAACCTGTTTAAACAGCTCCGACAGCTCGAATTTTTAGCGGAAATTCGAAGATGGCGAAAAAAAAACCGCGAAAGTTTTAAAATTCAAATTCGATCAATTCCGTGTCATTCAAAGAGACCGATTTTTACGTTACGCCTTTTAAATTATTATCTATTTCATATATTATCTATACTATCTGTTAAAATTTCTCGGCCTCTTATCTATCTAGTGTTAATCGTTGATGAGTATATATAATTGCTGAATCCATCATATCCCATCTCCTCTTCGTAGTTTTTTCCTTCTTTACCCCATCAGTCAGAAATTTGACGATGGTAAACAAAACCCGCAAAAGTTTTAACATTTAAATTCGATCAATTTCATTTCGTTCAAAATGGCCGATTATCTAGTTTGATCTACTAGACTCTCATACGTATTTTCTCCTAATTGTGTATGAGTATATATTAATATAATTTCTTCATCACTTAAATCCTATCCCCTCTTCGTCTTCTTTCCTCTTTTCTTGCTCTTTCATCAATTACTATCTCCTACAGAAAAGAGGGCAGTTATACAATTACGTCAGCGATCTTGGACTGATAGACGTCTAACACCTCAACCTCCTCCAAACAGATGTCTCGCAACAAATAAAAAGCCCGCGAAAATTTTAAAATTCAAATCTGATCAATTCTTTCAAGCTGACAATTCCTACGCTGTGCCTTTTCAAATATTATCTACTTTATCTAATAGAGTCTCTTATCTATCTACCTAATTGTTCATAAGTATATATCAATCATCGTAATCTATTTCGTCAGCTAAAGAAACCAAAACCAGAACTTAACAAATTCAACGATAAAACTTCCCCCATCGCTGGCGGTCTTTCTCTCTCATTCCATTCTACCCCCCGCAGAGAAGGGTATAGTTAAAACCCAAAATTAGGTCAGGCAATATCTCTCTCTTACGTAATGAAATTGCAGATAAGAATATTTTCCCTGAGCATACGAAACGCGAGGCACACGTCAACACACATGTGACTATCAGAGAGTGAGAGAGAGACAGACAGACATCATTGAGTGTGTGGGAGTGTATATACACAAACAATGTAATCAAAATATTTTTTCTTTTTAATTTGTAAATGAATAACTAGATAAGCCGCCATTTTGCTCTAGAATATGAGACGCCGAATTTTGTGAATGAAATGAATTCATGGTCAGAAATACGGAGGCGTACTTCATCGGGTTGATAACAAACCGTCTTGAGTAGAAGTGGGTTCTTGAAAAAGGAAAACAAATTCAGGATGAATAAAAAGAGAAACCGGAAATGGGAAAATGACGTCAAGGTATGAAAGTAGATGATAAACCAAGGCAAAAAGAATGAAGGAAAAAACATCCAAGAACTCGAATGGAGGAGTAAAGGATAACCAACAGAGAAAAAAAACAGACAATGTGTGCGGAGAGGGCAACAAGCGAATGAAAAAGGCACATAGAATAGAACGACTGATAGAAAACTGGAAGAATAGAGAACGACAAACAGAACAAAGACCAGACAATGAGGAAAGGCGGAAATGAGTAAGCGTTACGAAACAACAGAAAAGAAGCAGAAGAGACAACAGACAAAGAAAACGAAACAAAAAACAGACAAAAACAAAGAACAAGTAAAAAAGTAAACCAGACAAAAGTAGACCTCGAAAACGTTTAGAAAGCTATAATGATGACAATATCTGCAGCCACAGCACTACACAGCAATAAAAGACAAAGAAAACCAGAAGGAGGATAGACAGAAATAAGAAAGCGTCACAAAGCAACTGGAAAGAAGATGAGGAACAGACGAAAAATGAAGAAAGATAATGAAATAGTAGCCACGACAGAGAAGCAGGTAGTAATGTCTCCTGGAACAATTTTTTAGGCTCGGTTAAAGCTTAAGACAATCGACAGCGCCTAAAAAAACACAAAAGACAACACTTTTTATTAAAATGGGACGAATCACACAAGCTAAACCTACGAAATCACTTCTTTTTCTTTTTCCCAGATTTCTTTTTCGAGTCCTGTCCTGCTGACCGGTCAACCATGTAGGGCACCTTCGGCGGAGGACAAATCTTCTCTTTGGGAACCTTAAACTCAACCTCGATGGCTTCCTTCCCCTTCTCCTTCTTTCCCTTCTTGATGATCCTCAATATGAAGACATCTTTCTCCGGATCGTTAGGCATCTTCGGGGGAATCCCTTCCGGGTTGTTGTCTGTGATCACCCTGAAATTACTACCCTTTCCTTTGTGTCCGTGTTTCTCAACTTCCTGACACGTGTTCACATTGTACGAGATGGTGTTCGTCAATCCTGGTTGAGCGATATCTTCGATAGGAGGCACCTGGAAGAGAAGTTGGTTGGCCGGATCCAAACCGACGTCTTTGTTCGTCGAAATTTTTCTTCCTGTCGGGAAATCGACGCTGCCGTCAGAGGCTGGGCTCAAGCTCAGGTCGGACATTCCCGCGACTAAGTCTTGCGGTAGGGGGATGTCACAGTCACAGAAATCTGACACGTGGAACTGTTTGGGCGGTTCTTTTCTTTTGCTCTTCTCTATTTGAAGGGTGAGAGCGCTGCCGTTGATCTCAGCAAAAATTTCCTCATAGTTCTCATCTTCCGGATCGGGAGGTAGTGGAGGAAGTTCATTATCACAACCCTTCTTACCCTTACCGTCTCCCCAGCCCGGGAACGTCATACCCGGACTGGCATCCGACTTTTCTGTTGGCTTACATTCATAAACCTTCGCGGATTCTTTATTCTTAAACAACAGCGCCTCCTCCGCGTCTTCTACCTTCATAAACTCTGTCGTGATGTTCTCACCGAGACACGTCAACCGAATGTAAAGCGTCACCTCTCCACCAGCTTTCTGCTTCTCTCCCATCAGCTCATACTTATCCTTAATCGACTTCGAAACCGTCTTCCCTGGGTTCTCGTCATACTTATCGAAAACCTGTTTAAACAGCTCCGACAGCTCGATTTTAGACTTCCCGATGGGGATGTGAGGAAACCGAAACGCGTGTGGCATGTCTTTGGTGGCCGTCATCAACAGAAAAACAGGAGGTGGGTCTTCGAATTGACTTTCCGTCAGCGCGAATATCAAAGACTTACCCGCGTTGAACTGTATCACCGTACTTCCGGATGTCCCATTCGGATCGATATCCTTCTCGCTGATGAGCATCGGCGGGAAATGTAGGAAAGTAAGCAAGATGGAAGTGGGTCCTTGGAGAGCACAAGGATCGATGTTCTCGAGGTTCATGTTTTCCGGAAATATCGTCAGAGTGTCCACGAGGAATTCGATTAGAAAGAGAAGTTCTTTCTCGTCCTCCGGTGGTGGAGGTGGCGGTGGTTCATCATCATCCAAACAGCTCTCGCCGTCTTTGAATTCTCCCTCGTCCTCATCATCCTCCTCATCTTCCTCTTTGAACCCACGTACTTCTTTGAATCCACGCACTTCTTTGAACTCTCCATACTCCTCTCTTTCTGTCTCTCTGTCCTCCTCTGTTTGTTCTCCGATTCGGAACTCTTCATCGTCATCCATTTTGGTTTTTTGTTCTTTTTTCTGGGTTTTGACTCATTTAACTGTTTGTACACACCAAGAATTTAGTTATCCAAAGTTTTGACGAAAGAAAACACCGAAATAACCAAAATTTTGAATAAAACCAAACAAAACCAGACGACACTCAAAGGAAAGGATTCAAAGGAACACGAAACAAACTTCGATTTTGAAAATTCAAATTCACGTTCCCCCCAGCAAAGTACGGCTCCAAGCAAACCAAAAGGATCGTCGAGTTCATTTCCGGTTTTCAAGATTTAGGATCATGACTGGAGGTACAATTGGAAGAGACACAGGCCTGGTGTCATCTACTAAAATTGCTACATCAAACTCAGTGGCGGAGTAAGTTATAATTAATTAAAACGTTTTGTAAGAAGAGGAGAAGGAAGACAGACGGAATTTGTCGATCTCAGTTGTCTTCAAAATGGTGAAGGAATGTCTGAAGTAAAACCGAAAGAGGTAGAGAGATCTTCCTATCATCGACCAAGTTAGCATAGGCCTATAAATTACACTTCCGGTCGTAAATTGTTATATAATATACAGAGCGACAGATTTCAATACAGAAACTATAACGCATTCGCGAGGAACCGTCCTTGAACCTAGATTTTGGGGTGTGTCGGGTGAAGCACTAGCACCAAATCAAACCAGAAAATGGTGGATCTGGAACCAGATGACGTAACACCGTTTTGATTCTTCTATTTCCGGTTTGTCAGACCTAAGAAAATATCAAAACATCCCCAAAAATGAAAAATATCTCGCGTGTGATGTGAGTTTGCTTAGATGACGTCAGGTACGGAGGGATTATAAGGTCGATGAACAGACTACCTTGAGACGCATCTCTCTCTTTATGAGCGCATGAGGGTACTGTATAATCGGTATGTGTGGTTAGGGTAATTGTCTAAATGAAGTGAGAACATCCAAATCCCGTCATCTCATCTTATTAACAACATTTCATCGCGGTTTTCGTTCCTCATCATGGATGCTTTTGCGGTTTTTGTCATCCTTTCTCAAATGTCTGTGGTTATAACGCGATGATGTACCAGATAAAAGTCAAAACCCGTAATGAAGTATGATGAGTAGAGATAGAGGTCTTCGGTCAGCTACCAAAGTCCCAACAGTAATATACAGAACCGGAGATGGTGAAGACAAAGTTTAAAGGAAACTCAATTTTCGAAATCCCACAAGAGGCGGGATCGAAGTGCAACGTAAAAGACAGCAGACAGTAACCAAGAAGAAGACAAAGCTTTAGCGGTATGAAAAGCTCCGCCGGAAATAAATTAAAACGTCCTCTCGCGGTCTGAACGGAAGAGGTCTGGCGGAGGGAGAGGAAAGCCTTTCGACAAACTTGGAAAGAATCGCCGGTATTTAACCGAAACCCAGGTATTCAAAGAAACTAAAGAAAAGCTCAAAAGCTCAAGAGAGAGAGAGAGAGAGAAAGGGAAACCGGGAAAGAATGAAAGCTTCAAACCATCCCTCCGCCATTCTCACAAGAAGTGAAAGATAAGGGTAGGCGGAGGGTGGAGGGTGGCAGAACCTCCAAAACGTGTTTGGAAAGTAATAACATATTCGAAAACGTGGTCTCCCCGCAGGAGGGCTCACACACAAAAGGAATCTTGACAATTTATCATGCAAAACTAATAAGTGAAGTCCGAGACTTTGGAAAAGTTTTCTCCATTTTGAAAATTTCCCCGGGAAACGGGAAGGGGGTTCGCGAAGGAAATCTGAGAGGATAACGGAAAAGCGGAAATTCGTCATCTTATCCATCTAAAATCAGACTTCCCTCCGTCAAATCACTACATATACTGTATATACTGTAAATATTATTTTTTTAAAATTGATTTAAGTATACCTTGAACCTATTGGTTCGGTCAATTTGTGATCCTTTTATATAATTTTATAAAATTGTTACCTGTATTCATTTCATTGACACTTGTTCGTCACTGTGACGTCAGTGACCAACACAATCTTTATGAAATTAGTAATCCCAGAAAGTGTGCAATATTTATGAAATAACTCCTCCGAGAAAGAGTGCAGTATTTATGTAAGTAACACTGTGACGTGAAATATTTTTCAAATAAGTCCTCAACATATTCTTCATTGAAGTGAAATTAGTAATCCCAAAAGTGTGCACTATTTATGAAATAACTCCTCCGAAAAACAAGTTTATGAAATAATTTCCTCTAACAAGTCCCTAACTGGAAGTGTGAATATTTATGAAATTCCCAAAACCAGTTCCTTCATTGTTATTTTCAATAATTCAAAAGTGACCAATATTTATAAAATTAGCAATCCATTGCAGTGTGCAATACTTATGAAATAATTTCTCCAAAAGAGTGCAGTATTTATGAAAGAAAGCCTCCATAAAAATGTGCAATATTTTTGAAATAAGTCCTCCAAGTATTTATGGAAAACGAAGTCCACAATATTTATGAAACGAATCCTCTAAGAAAGTGTGCAATATTTATGAAATTACCAATTCATACAAGTCTGCAATTATTATGCCTCTGGCTTGATCTATACTCGTCAAACTTTAGTCCAGTCGTGGAACTAGAAGAAAAAGCTGTCGCCTGTTGCTGAGTCATACAGTTTAGAAACGACTACAACACCGACAGTGACTAAGAAAAAATTTTGATCCTAAAGACAGAAAACAAAGGAGAGTGACAATCCAACAATAGTTCCAAAAGCGAAAACGACAGGAGTCTGAGAAACAAGCCCAAAAAACGGTCAATTGACCGGTCATGGTAGCCATGACCAAAGTGAAATGTCAGCGGGTTTAATGTTCGATCGTGACACCAACCATACTCCATTCTTTTTGTACCAAGCCATTCATCTATTTTTCTTAAAAACCAAACAAAACAGACCGGTAAAAGTCAGCGAGTCTTATGTTCATCTCTAAAAACCGGAAACACCAACCAACCGGAAGTTGATTCAATCCAATCAATCCCAAATCGATCATTTCAAACAAAACAAAAAAAATCGAAAAGCTCATTCAATCAGTGTCCAAAACCCCTCAAGATAACGAAGTCAATCAATTCTCAAGGCTCTTTTGCATCCTGTCGGGAGGCTTTTACCGGCTTCGAACACCCACAACCGACAGCAAATAATTTTCAGCAAAAGAGACGACAGGAAGTTGAAATAACTTGGATTGCGTTTCTCCTCTGAATGAAGATGAACAAACCAACCGGAGGAGGAGGAGAAAAAGTGTTCAGTTTAGCATAAATTCTGTTGTCTCCCTTCACCCTCCCCCTTCTCCCTGTCGCATCCCAACAGCAGAAACTAGGAGAAATTTCCTTTCCCTGATTGCCCGTATCCGTTTCCATACTTGATTTAACACCCAGAACCTTTTTGTTATATTTCTCTGTTGTGTTCGTTCGTTCGTTTCTCTTTCTTTTTTTCCTCTTGATTGACGGAGGAGGAGTGGGGGTTGAGGGAGGCAGGGAGGAGGATGTTTGATTTCGCGATCCAAATTGACATTTTCCAATGTTAAACATTCCACGATTTAAATTGAATAAAAGGTTCATTTTCGACGCTTTTCTTTGCCTCGCTTTTTGAATTTTGAAAAGGGCAGAAATAACAAAAAAAAATTTTTTTCCCTCTGTTTCCCCTTTTCATCCCTTACGAATGGTAATAATAAAAATTTATTTTATTTTATTTATTTTCTTCTTTTGTCTTCTCTTCAGCCCGAATGAAAATTTTTGGGTCTTTCCGTGTGTCGACACCTCTGTCGAACTCTACACCCGAACCAACTCAAAAATGTCCGGGAAGTTGCTCGTACCTATATTATGTCTTCTCTGTATCCCACTTTGTAGTTTGCTCTGATGTATTTCTTGATGGCTAGTAATGATGAACCTCTTCTTTCCTTCAGGTTCTTGATGGCTGCCGTTACCATGTCAGCGGTTTTGGGATGCTTTGGCTACTGTCGGTTTTGCACTTCCTCCGCTTGCTTTGCCTCTTTCCTGCTTTCTTGGGGGTCGACGTTGCTGGAGTAGCGACTGGTGCAGCTTCGGTTTCAGATATCTTCCCGCTGTCAGATGGATTGCGATTTACAGTGTTCAAGTAGTAGAGTAACTTCTAAAGTAGTTAAGAGAACTAAGTGACTCGAAACTAGAATGATTACTTTTACTATATCGAAACTTTTTCGACATTTTCGAAAGCTTCTGGTATTGTTAGCTCGGTAGAGACCGTCGTAGTTCTGCAGGACCTAGGTCTTTTACTAGATGTTCGATCGCCTCTGACACACTACAGAGAACACAGACTCTTGTTCCGTTTCGGCTTGCAGGTTGAAAGCGAGCTACTGCTCTTCTCTCTAAACATAGGCTGTTGCTTCCTCTGAAAGCTCTAGAGTCCTAAAGAACCTTAACGAGCTCTTCGTTCCTACTTCCTTTAGGTATGAACTCCTATCCAGCTCCCAACAAGGCTCCACTTTTTGTAAATACTGCCCACCTTTTTAGAGATCTCATCTCACAATTTTTTAGAACTTATATTATTATTGATGAGCATTTATATTGATGCGCCATTTCATAAATAATGCACACTAGCAAGAGAAATTCATTTAACAAATAATAAGTTATTACTTACACAACTTATATAAGTCACAAAAGTGTTTCAAAAATAATGCACACCTTTGCACGGTATTTGGTAACATATTACACTAGTAAGAAGGATATATTTTATACATATATACATTCTATATTTTACATACATATATTAATTGCAGCTTGCCAACTTTTGAACTTTGAGAGCATAAGAAATACAGAAGGACAGAACGATTAGATACAAAAAGTCATGGAATTCCGTCACGCGCCTACGTACGACCTGTAAAGGAAAACAACGGAAACAAAAGCCTCTTTCTTCCAACAGGAAAACCTGAAGTGGATTAGGAGGAAACGGAGGAGGAGGAGGAAGGGAGGATGGATAGAAACCAAAAAGGGATGAAGAATTTTTTTTTACTTTTCCGATGTATGTAGTCACCGGTTGTTCCCTTTGTTAAGGGATGAATGAAGGAAAGGGTGGAACAGGAGGAAGAGAGAAATGGGTTAGAAAAAAAATTTGCAATTCAGAAACTCGTCAGGAGGAGGAAGAGAAGGAGGGAAACTCACAGAGAGAGAGAGAGAAGCCATTTGTAAAAATTCTCAAAGTTTTCACTCCGAAACACAGAACTCGGTCGGAACATAACCAGAATCACTCCCTCTTCCTCCTCCTCCGCAAAAAATTTTCGGAGACAGGAATAATGGAAGAAAGGAAGGATGTGAGGAGGAGAGAGGAGGAGGAGGTTGAATTCGTTCAAACGAGAAGAGAAACTCAAGAGTTTAAATTATTCGCGGACTAATTTTCGTTTTCTTTGAGTTATGAGAAAGTTTCCGTTTTCCTCCCGTCCGTCTTTCTTCCCTTCCTCATACTCCTTGTTCCATCAACTTCCATTCCCACCCCCACCAACTTTTGAGAAAAATCCCGGATTTCAGAGTCTCCCAAATGTCGAAGTCAAATTCTCCTCTGACACTGTTCCGGGTTACCTGAATGCGGGAAACTGGGAGGGAAAACGATTGTTTGAAACCTTTCGGAGGGAATCAGGGAGGTGAAGACATGAATTTCCCTGGGAAAATACTCTCTATCTCCTGAAAGAAAGAATGGAAGAGAGAGAGATGAAAAGACGCCACAATGTTGTTTACCGCTTTATACTGACTTGTTTACCGACATTTCTTCATGTTATGATTGATTTGTTTGTTATTGTTATTCAAATTCCACGGCAGAAGCCAACAGCATTCTCAGCAGAAGCCTCAGATTCATTCTCCAATTTCGCATTACTTCCTCGTCTTCCCCTTCCTCCATAATTTCAAACAAACAAAATCAAAAACATCACCAAAGAAAAAAGGTTGTATTATTCCACTTCCGGTGAAGAAAAAAATTCTTTTCTTCTAGTCTACCACTACAAGTTACCTTCCTTTACTTCACCACCAACCTCTTGTGAGATAAAGGAAAAGAAGGATAAAGAAATAAAGAGAGGAGAAAGAGAAGGAGGCGAAGTGGTATAAAAAAGATAAAAACAGGAAAAGCAGCGAAAGCAGAAGAAGGAAGAGGAGGAGAAGTTTTAAAAATGCAAGAATGAAAAAAGAGGAACAGAAATAAAGTGAAGTCGGAAAAGAGAAAAAGAAAGAGGTTCATAAAAATCATACGGAAAAATAAGAAAAATGAGGGAAAAAAGAAGGAATAGAAAAAAAGAAGAACAGTGATCTGAAAGACAGGAAAAGAAAAAGAAAAGGAGGAAAAAGCTTATGATGGTGTAAAATTCTTGAAAGAAAAGGGAAGAAAATAAAAACAAAGAAAAGAAACAGTGGAAAACAAAAAAGCAGAAAAAGGAAAATAAAAAGAAAGAATGTAAACTTGAGATGTGATGATGATGATAAGAGAAAAATTGAAAGTGTTTTAATTATTCTTTATTAACTCTTAATTCTTATATTAAGTTCTAATGTGATCACACATCTAGCTAAGTTCCATAATAATAACGACACTGGTCTTGGCAGTGTTGCCAACTCCACAACACGCCCCTCTTTAAGCTCTCAAAGCTTTACAAAATTGAACAAAATTTAAACATTACAAAATTGAACAAACCTTAAATATTATGAAGAGAAACAAACCTTAAATACTACACAACCAGAATAAATCACAACCATACAACATGAACAAAATTAATCTTAAAATTACCTAATTAATTTTTAAATATATTTACCATTTGACATCTTACTTATTATTATTATTTATTTATATATTTATTATTATTATTTTTTAATTCTTATGAATTTAATTTCATTGGTTTCTTTATATTCATTCTGTTTCTTAAGATCCTTTGTTCCATATACTTATTTACTTCACTTCCCCTTGTTTCATTATTTTCTTTCTCTTTACCCTCTATATTTTCCTCCCTTCTATGTTTAATAAATCTGGAATTTCTTCTCAATTTCGCTCCATTTTCTAATTCTACTACATATGATCTAGGATATGGTAATACCTCTGCTATTATGCCTTTCAGCCAAATTCTGTGTTTTATGTCCCATACCCATACCTTATTATATTCTTGTAAATTTAGACTCAATTTTATTAGCTGTTCTGTTATAATTATTCTTAATCTGTTCTTTTCTTTTGAAATTGGCATGTTTGTTACATACCTCACATTGAGTAATTATAAGGCTAATCTCATTTAATATCCCAGGCCAATACAATAAGGACTTAATAAATTCCTTAGTTTTACTTAATCCTAAATGTGTTTTGTACTACTTTTAAATAATTTTTCTTAGTTCTTTGGGTACTATCAATCTATTGTTGTAATAAATCAACCCATTTTCAACATTAATATCATTCCTTAACTTAAAATAATGTTGTAGTTCACTAGAACCTTCAATATTATTAATATGTTTAGGCCAGCCCTTTTATAAAATTCTAATACTTGAGCCAAATCCTTGTCAGAGCTGGTTTTCAACTTTATTTCATCCAGCCTAGTTTGTGAAAATTGCACAATATATTCATCTACACTATGTACAATGTCATTCATTTTATCATCTATTTGCTCCCTATATATAAAATTACGTGACAATAAATCCGCTACATACATGTGTTTTCCTGGAACATAAGTTACTAATAAATCATAAAGCATTAATCTCATTCTTAGCCTCCTTAATCTATTATTCTTTATACTAGCAATATTCTTTGACATTATAGATACCAAAGGTTGGTGATCTGTTTGTATGGTAACTTGTTTTCCATAGATATAATGATTCTTTTCACAAGCAAAACAAATAGCCAACAACTCCTTCTCAATTTGATACTGTTTTTCACTCTCTGAAAGACATCTTGATGCAAACATAACTGGTCAGCTTGCATTAAGCAACATCCTATTGCATCTTTACTACTATCTGTTTGTATTATTACATCTAAATCATAGTTAAAATTTTTTAATATAGGGGCTGAGGTCAACAAACTCTTAACATTCTCTAATGCCTTAGTATGATTTGGTGTCCATAACCAAATAGTATCTTTTTTAAGTAATTCCCTCAAAGGACTTATTAATTCACTAAGATTAGGCACAAAATCTCTAACATAATTTATAAACCCTAACAATTGCATTAACTCTTTCTTGTTTTGTGGCTCTTTCAGTTCTTGTATAGCTCTTGCCCTTTCACTATCAATAGTCACATTTTCATTAAATATTAACCCTAAATATTTAACTTCATTTTACAATATTGTACTTTTCTTTTATTAAATTTAATATTGAATTTCCTTGCCCTCTCTAAAACTTCCTCCAAAATTTTGTCATGATCCTCTTTTGTCTCACTAAAATTAATATGTCATCAAATATACAATTACTCCTCAATATCACCAAAATATTTGGTATTTAATTTTGAAAAATTTCAGGAGCAGATTTAATACAAAAGGTAATCTATTAAATGAATATAAACCAAAGGACTACTAAATGTGCATAACCTACTTGACTCAGGATCTAGTTTTACATGATAAAATCCATCTTTTATGTCTAATACTGTATAATACTTTTTGTGAATTAATTTAGTTTTAATTTCTGATAAAGTAGGAATTGGATAAAATTCTTAATTATAACCTTATTTAAATTTTGAGGATCAAGACATAACCTTAAAGAGCCATCTGGTTTTCTAGAATAACCAGATTACTTATCCATTCTGGTACATTATTATCATCTACAGGTGTAACTATTTGCCTTTGCTCTAGTCCATCCAAAGTACTTCTTAACCTGTCCATAAGTGCACGAGGAACTTTTCTATTTCTAGATGCAACTGGTTGACTATTTGGTTTAACTGATAATTTATAAATGTCAGGAAAGCAACCTACCCCCTCAAAAAGATCCTTATTTTCTTGTACAATTAATTCTTCATCATTTTCAATTTTTTGAAGGCTATCTACTTTTGCAATTAATTGTAAATCTACACAGGTTTTTAATCCTAAAATTGGCCTACAATTACCTTCTTTACTATTATAAATTTAGCTGTTGTTATCTTATTCTTAAAGTCTACCACTTGAAGAAAACATTCTCCAATGGGCTTAATTTGAAAGCCCCATATGCTTGTAGTCTTATTTTACATTTGTATAAGTGAGGTTTATTGTCTAATTGTTTGAAGATGTCATAATTTAGGATATTACTACTGGAACCTGTATCTAACTTAAAGTTTACTCTTAAATTACCTACTTCTAATTCTTTGTTCCACCTTTATCTCCCACAGATTCTACACTTTCAATATCTATGACATTTTCTAACTCATTTGCTTCCACTGAAGTTCCACCTTTTCTGCAGCATTTAGCAAAATGACCTATCATTTCACATTGATAACATTTTTTCCCAAATGCAGGGCACTGCCCATAAGAGTGAGATTTATCACATTTACTACATCTGAATTGTTTTTTCTTATTTCTAATCTTATCACTATTAACACTATTATTATTATCATTGACTTATAACTAAAAATTGTCCTTTGTTTAAAATCTTATTCTGTTGAAGTGCATCTACCTCCCCCATCAGATTTGTAGCCGGGCTCTTCATAGCCTCTCTCGTCCTCACAGCTAATTCCATGCCTTTACAATAATCAATAACTTTTAGAAGAGTCATCTCTTCTTGTAGTTGTAGTTGCGTCTCCTTATCATAAATTCCGATAATTACTTGTGACCTTAATATGGATTCACTCACATCTCCAAATTCACACGACTGGATGGCCTGTTTTAAGGCCGTGTAGAACTCATCAAAGGACTCACCCTCACGCTGTTTTCTATTGAAGAACTGGAAGTGCTGCAGAGCTAGGTTCTTCCTCGGTTCACAGTATTTTTCAAAGGCTTCAAAAATCTTACTGACTGTGATATCTTGATCATTGGACACCTCCAATGTATTATAGACGGCCAATGCCTCATTTCCCATTAAATTGAGGAGGCGCAACTCGCGTCCTCATGGGTTTCCAACCGTTTCTGTGGCTTCGAAATAAATCTCTATTTGTTGTTTAAACCTCTTTTCTTTCATATTATTCCGACTAGGGGTGGTGGTTAAATCCAGACTGCGCCATGTTTTAATTATTCTTTATTACTCTTAATTCTTATATTTAAGTTCTAATGTGATCACATACATCTAGCTAAGTTCCATAATAATAACGACACTGGTCTTGGCAGTGTTGCCAACTCACACA
>JADMLL010000012.1:2437075-2455112 GCA_016920875.1 Columbicola columbae
ATCTTTATCCTTGAAAGTGCTAAGTACCTAAAGAATGAATAAAAATAAATTAACCGGAAGTCTTTTGAACGACGAGAAATTCACAGGGAATTTTTGTTGTCTTTGGACAATCGGCTAGTCGAACACCTTGCCCAGTAAGGCTTGGAAGTTAGTGGGCCATGGGCAAAACGTGAATTTAAAGAAAATTGACCTTTAATGATAAATCGTAAATTCTCTGCCGAATTTCAACCCAAATTTTAATGTTTTCGGTTTTTTGATTTGAGTTCTTTTTTTGGGTAGCAATTTATGTTTATTTGGCCTAAATGAATGGAGCTATTTGTTTTAATGTTAGCATTTACATTTGAGAAATTTTATATTTCGTACGATACAAAAGGTCTTTAATAAATCGATGGGAATTGTTTAATTTAAAAAATGATCCAAATTCCTGGTTAAGGTCTATCCCATCAAAATCATTATGGGTATTTTTTGAGTCTTTGGAAAGGATTTGTAATTTTTTTAAATTAAAAATGTTTTGAGTGTTTTTAAAAGGGGCTCAAGTTCGTTTATAGAGATCGTTTGTAAGAAATTGTTTCAATGTTTACCATGGTGAACTACAGTATACTCTCTTAGAAACACAAAAGCATTTTATGGAATCTTAATACATTTGAATTTATCAAATCTTAGTGTTTTTTTCTGTTTTGAAAAATAAGGGACCACTTTTAAAACTTCTTTCTAATTTTTGGTGATAATTTGATTTTGGTGTTTTGGTTTCTTTGAGTGTTGAATTCGGGCCGATTTGGTTGGTTGATTTCGTTTTATTGGAAAGGTCTACAAGTAAAACAGGTAGTGGAGTGAACTTAGTGTAAATACAGGAAAAGGGCAGTTTAATAATGGCGAGCCCAAGGTTGTTTTATACGTATTCAAAAGGAGGAATTGTTCCACTTATAGTAGAAAGTCTATATTTGCATTTCTACGAAGGAAAGCGTTGTTTCCTGGAAACAGGGTGGGTGGGGACTCGAGGGTGACTTGGTGATCGAAGTTTGTACTGTTTTGTAGTGAATGCGAGACTTCGAAAAATGGGGAAAATTTAGATCGCGACCTGGTTTCTTTTAACACGCGATTCAAAAGGCGCCATTTTATAGTACGGTCAGGCAACTTTGCCTCAAAAATCCTTTCCTCTTGGGTTTGGTTTTTCTGTTGGTTCCTTTGTTTAATGCTTTTTAATTTTCAGTTTGGAGAAGAAGATAAAAGAATGTCGAAGTTTAGAAGCGAGCTTAAGCATTTCCGAGCACAGGGCTGCGGATTTGCAAACGAAGTACAATCAAGCTATATCAGACAAGAAGAAAATAGACGACGAATTAAAAGACGCCCTAAAGGAATTGGATAAGTTGAGGAAGCAATACGAGCAAACGAAGAGATACGTTGAAACGGAAACTTTGATCCGAGTTGAGTTAGAAAACAAGTTGCAGAGCTTAAAGGAAGAGATGAATTTCAAGGAGCAGATGTTCCAGAAGGAAATCACCGAACTGAGAACGAAGAGAAGCGAGGAAATAAGCGAGATAGATGGACGACTCACGATCGAGTACGAGGACAAGCTGCAGGCGGCCTTGCAGGAATTGAGAGAGCAACACGAGCAACAGCAGTTGGCCAACAGGGAGGAAATTATGGCCTTATACGAGAGTAAGGTGAGGAAGGCAAATAATTTTGTTAACAAACTCAGTGGGAAAGCTGTCGACATGATTTTAACTTTGTTTTCTGGTTTTTATAGATTAAAACTTGCAAGATCATTATCTCGCTACTGCTTCCCAATCTTCGACGGAGGAGTTAAGGCCATGCAGGCCAAATATCATTCGTTGAATGGGCAGGTAGCCGGTTTGGAATCAGCGAATGCGGCCTTGAACATTCGAGTAAAAGAATTGGAAAAGCTGTTGAGGCTGAAAGAAACCGTAAACTGGAGCAGCTATCTCTGATGGAGGCAGAGTTGGCGAGATTGAGACAAGAGATGGCAGATCAGTTAAAAGACTATCACGATTTGATGGATATCAAAGTGGCCTTGGATACGGAAATCTCTGCTTATCGCAAGTTGCTAGAGTTTGAAGAGAGCAGGTAGGAGATCGAGCAGCACCCTTACATCCCTGACGTGTCTGTTTTTTTTATCTCATAGTCGAGGTTGTTTATTTGTTTGCTTTTGCAGATTGAACATCACTCCGGCTAGTGTTAACACAGCGGCTACTTCAAGTTCGTCCGTTCAAATCTCTCGCCGTGGGACTCCCATACGTCGTACTCTATTGGGAAGGGAACTAAACGACGTCGAATATTCCTCGAGGATTCTCAAGAAGCAGACAGCTATCAAGTGTCCGGAGACTGCAAAGGAGAAATCGAAATCAACGAAGTGGATTACAGAGAAGGAAATACATTCAGCTGCACAACAAAAGCGACAAGGAAATCTCACTGAGCGGATGGTCGCTCAAACATTCGGGCGGTTCCAGCGATACGGAGACCATATTTAAGTTTCACCGCTCGGTCAAGATAGACGGAAAAGGAAACGTGACGGTTTGGTCAGCAGATTCAGGACGGGCTCACAATCCTCCGGAGCACATCGTCATGAAACAGAAATGGTTTATTGGCGATCCGACTAGCACAGTTCTCATTAACAACGAAGGAGAGGTAACTATGACGGTTTCTGCTTACCACTTAATGGCGATTCTTGTTCTTAGTGTAGTCACTTTTTAGAGATCATTTTAAGTTCTTTAAAAGCGTAGTTGACGAATTCATCCACATGAAAAGACTGGATAGACCAACAGCTTTGTGACAATAATATTTATTTTTGGTTAACAGGAAGTCGCGTCGAGGTTGAGGCACAGAATTCAGTATTCTATACAGGAGAGAGAGAGAAGGAAGCGAAGAGACGCAGGATGGAGATCCTAAGAGGATTCTTGTCTCATGATGTGAGCAGTGAGGAGAGGTTTTTCAGGTTTGGAAAAGCGAGAACAACAAAGGAAATCTCCTCATAAAATATTACTGCCGTTTCAATTTTCATTTTTGTTAATTAGAAGTAATATTTTTATTAATGATAAGAGTAATTGCTTTAAGAAAGTTTTATCAGTAAGCTGTGGTTAAATTTTAAGGTGTAGGAAAAGCTTTTTGGGGTAATTCGAGATTTAGTGTGAAAAGATCTGCGAAGAGTTTGTGTTTTCTTTTTTTTTTTGGGTTGGTACATCCGCTGAATCACACATAAATGCTTGACAATATGGCCGATTTTGTTTTTTGATTTTTTTTCATCTGTCCAGCTTTCTGAAATTTTTAGGGGGGGATTTTATCACGGTTGAGAAATTTGTGTCAATTTGTTTGTTTTTGTAATGAGTGTTCACATGATGATTAGAGTTTTCTATTTAATGAATATGTGTTTGGTATCGGTTTTGGTTCTGCTTGTCTGTCTCTTGTTTCTTATTGTCACATGATTCACATTCACTTACCTTCCTCTCCCCAAAGTTTCTTCAGGTTTTGGGTTTTGATTCTTTGCCATGTGTACGTCGTGTGTTCTTGATTTTTTTAAAAACTGTTTTCCAGTGGTGAGAGGTTTTTTAATGTTCACAGGGTTTGAGCTACGTTGTATTGTTTCTGTGGGTGGGACAGGTGGCTAGCTTCGCCATCTTGGTCTTCTTTCTTTTGTTTAGAATTGTCGACAGTCTTGTCAGAAATTGATTCTTCGGACGCGATTTTTTGGTTTTGTGGGGGCTGGTTGGTCTTTTTGTCAGGAAATGTTATTGGCGCCATTTTGGCAAATTTTTGTACTTAAGAGGGTCGTCAAGGCAACTTTGTGTTAAATGTTCGGTTAAGTACTGTTTGAGAAGTTGATCGCATTCCAAATACATTTGGTGTTAATGGAAGGGGGTTTGGGCTTTGTTTGTTTGAAATATTTTGAAGAAAATATTGTAATTTGGATTTTGGATTTCTTATATTATTATAATATATTTTTATGTCTGTGTTATTAATAATAAAGCGATTTTTTGGTGTGGTGGTGATGGTGAAGGAGGAGGTAAAAACCACTTGAAACCGTCTTCAGGGTTTTGATTATGTTCAGAATATCTTTTTTAGTTTGTTTGTTGTTTGTTTTGACGTACTTCCGCTACGTTGGAAACCGTATTTTGATTGTAAGAAGTCATCTTATGTGGTGACTTGATTGGGATCTGTCGAGGCTATGAATAAAATTCTTTGTGTGCGTGTGTTCTGAGAGCAGTTTTCTCGAGGAATCGATTTGACAATGGGTTTGAAGATGTGGACGGATGGTAATGGGAAGGTGGAGGGTATTTTGCGGGAGGTTGTATCAGTAATAAATTTTCAAAAAAGTTAGTTTTGTGAAAGAGTTGAAAATAAAAAATATTTCCTGCTTTCTGTCACCGCTTCCGAACAGAGTCGTAGAAAGCTTTACCAATTTTTAATAAAATGACTGGAAATTTAAAAAAAACAGATAGTTATTATGTGGGTGGATGCCTTTCGTGAAAGTCTTTCATAAAATGTCATCTTTCTGTCTGGTGATTTTGGTTCTATAGCCAAAAAGAATATTGTTAATTAAGAATGGCGTCATTTGAGTAATGAAAAAAATCTCATCGCATGCAACATGATTCCGAAACGACCGGGGAAAGGTTAATACTATGCTGTTTAATTGTGATCGCATGTTGTAATGAGTTTAAAATCATAGAAAACCCAGTTTTTATATTAAGTCGATTCTATATCGTCAAAATTCAATATGGCAGCGACAGAAGGACGAAAATAATTTTGTTTTTCAACCTATAGCTAAAAATTGTAACTTAGTAATTTTGTTGTTCAAAGTAAACGTTTTCAATTATCATGTGACACACAGAGTTCTTTGTTAGTTGTGATGGGGTTTAATTTTAGAGGAAAAGCAAAAACGGAAAAACAAAACAAATCTGGGGAGAGTGGATTTGATTTCCTGTGGTGGTTGGTCTTGTTTTTTTGGTTTTTTCTTTTCTGACAACAGTAGGTTAACGCCTATTGGATTGGTGGGTTTTTTGAGCCATTTTTGATCTTGTTACCTTGCTGTTTGACTTAGCAGGTATGTAATAACCGGAGACTGCCCTCATTTCGGTATCTTAGTGTAGAGGATAAATGTTGAATTTTTAAAAAGATTTTGTGAGTTGTTACTTTGGTGATTTGTTCATGTACATCTCTCAACATGTATGTGCAGTAGAACGCTTAAAGGTTGTTCTTAAACTGTTGCGACCGAAACCTCATCCCTTCCCAAGACAAGCCACCAGAGTACCCAAAGAGAGTGGGTCATGGCTTCCGATAATCGTGAACAGTTTGGTGCTGTACTTTGATGGTTTGTTTTGTGAGTTGGCTAAATGATTTTATGGGAAGTCGAAACATCGGTTATAATAGATTTCGAATTGAGGGGCAGTTTCTGAATGTGTCCGAGTTGAAATGTTTTGACGAACGATCATCAACAAAAGAAAGAAGTAAAAGGGAGCATAAAATTTTTTTTAAAAATATATATGAAAAGAAATAAAATATTTTGACAATAGGCATTCTGGTTACGTTACTGGAATTCTCCAGCTCGGGAATAAGGGGAAATGGGTATTTGATCTCCGAACAACAGTGTGTTTGCTTTAACCTTCTGAACGTGAGAATAATTTTGTTTTGTTTCAAACAGAACGGAAGTCAAAACCTTTTCCTGAGTTTACATAAAAAGAATCAGAATCATTTTCTTCCAGCCTAAAAATATTTGTAGATAAGTAACGTAAGAGAGGGAGGAGAGTGTTTATGAGAGCCCGGGAATACAGACAACCATAATGGAGACAATGGCTGGGGTTTGAACAGTGTCCGCCCTCTCCTCGAAATAACGTGTCTTATACCAGTTAGATTATAAGTTGTGACATTTTTTTCTTTCTCTTCTGTTTTCATTAAATAATTAGTTAATAATTTTCACAGTTTAAAAATCAAAAGAAGAAAATTCTTAAAACTGCACAAATTTGTCAAGAAAGCATTTAAAATTAAAAAATGGAAAAAAAATGTTTTTTGCACTTAAAAGATTTATTTTTCAGTCACAGCATTCTTCTTGGCAGGGTCGTATCAACACTAACTCTTAAGCTTAATCCAAAGAAATGACGTCACGTGAACCCGCTCGCGTTCTGGTGACTTGTTTTTTTATAATAATAGTTTACGCTTCTTCTTTTTAACTAAAATAGTTTATCGAACACCAAATATATCCTGGATACGATCCTGCTAAAGATTTTTGTAATCTTAGCTTGTAGAATGTTCCAAATGAAAATGTGTTTTCCTTTTAGTCATTTAAACCATCAGTGAAGTAATGCAAAGTACAAAAAATGGAATTTTGTCGGAAAACCGTTGAAACGAGTCAACATTTTGGAAATGCGTCGGGGTCGCGATATGGGGTGCTTGGGGCTATGGGTATTTGGGTATGGGCGGGTGGGGAGGATCCTAGTTTGTGGTAGAGTTCAAGTTTTAAACAGATACTAATTTTAATCGTTCTCCGTTTCCGGTTTGGTGGTAATGAGATTTTCCTCGTGACGGTTTTCCGTCGAAATTTTTTTTTATTATTGAATTGAGGCGACGAGCAATTTAATTTAATTTTTATATAAGTTAATTTATTTTTGTTTTTACGACTGAAGATGTAAAAAGGTGGTCCAAGGAAGCGGTTCTGAAATACAGTTTTTCGGTGTTTTTGGGGTGGGCGGAAGGGGTTGGGAAGGTGCTGCCGATAACAAACTAAAACGCTGATTTGGACGAACCTAAGTTTCCTTATGCTGATTTTTTCTCTGTAATTTTGTTTCCAGTCATTATTTTGTATTTTTATAATTTTTTGTTTGTTTGGTTGGGAAGTAGACCTATGTCAAGAGATGTTTGTCGTCATTCAGACACCAGGTATTGAGGAAAGTCTGATGTTAAAGCTAAACCTACTACCGGTTTTGATCGTCTCCTGTTTGTGAGTCGATGTTAGTGTCATTATCACTAGACTAGTTGTCTGGTTTCGTTCAAACCCAAGCGTATGCTAGAGAAGAAACGGATGTAAGAAGTTATGCTGTTAAGTTTTTGTCACAGATTTTTTATCTGAGATTGTTACAGTATTTTGGAGCAATATCATCGCGTTGTAACTTATTCTTTCAGGTTGTACTAAAGTTAAGACAGACAGTTGTCGTTTGTAAATTTTCTTAATCGAAATCGGTGGAAGGAATGAATGGAAAACAGTCATGTGATCAGCGGTGGCTATGTTAAGTGTTCATTTTTCTCTTGAAACAATTTGCCTTATTCAAAGGGTTTTCCTCAATTTACCGGATGTGGTGTCGGCAAAAATCTTTCTCGCGGTTTTTTTTTAAATAATTGATTTCCGTCGCCAAAATTGTAACGAAAAAATTGTTTTTGATTCCACAAAACTTGAATATTTATAGAAATTTATACAATGATTCACTATAAATTTGGAAAATCTGTTTTTCTTTTGTCTAAGTTTTTGGCGGAAGTAGAACTAATTATCAAGAAAGGTTTCTTTAGAACATTTAGAATGGTTTAAATTAATTTAAATGTATAGCACTAACTTTTTATATTTAATGAAAGCGGTGAATCAGTGTGAGTTGATTGGCCTTATTTTGCATTTGGAAAATGATTTTTATAAAAAATTTTGTTTGATGGATAAGTGTTATTCATGTCTTTGTGTGTCGAATAGAGTCCCTAAATTATTACCCCCTCCCTCCCTCAGTTTTTTTTGGATGAAAAATGCCGAAATGAGGTCAGTAAGTCCGCTAAAAGAGTTTAATACTAACTTTTTTCTGTCATTTTTATGTTTTATTATTTTTCGTTTGGGAATTTTTCATTTTATTCAAATTAAAAAATTCAAAATTTAAGATTTTGCTTTCTAAGTTTAGAAATTGAAAAAAGTTTAAAAAATAAATCATCACTTACTAAAATAAAATTGCCTTCGTTTTTTTTATATTTTTGGTTTTTGTATTATCGGAGCTCCTTTGCGATTTTAATCCATTACACCAGTGGCACTTTGATGAAACATTTTTAACACGAAAACTAGTGTTAAAAGTACGCTCTTGAGCTTGTCTTTGCTAAATACTGTGTGTCTTGGATTGGAGTATTTATGAAATGAATTCTGTACAAAATCTACGTAGTTTTCTTCAATGAATTCTACATCAAACTGTGCGTTACTTTTGAAATGAATTACACACACACACACACATGTACACGCCATGTACTTCAAGTGTCACAACACATACAAACGTTATGTACGTTAAGTGGCACCTCAAATTTTTTTCTTAGTTATATTAAAATTCAAGTACTGGGGTTATCTGATACTTGTAAAAATTATTTTTGGACATTTTTAAATAGTTCTGTAAAATCAAGGGCTGCATTTGACTGCAGAATACACCGTAACTCATTGGAATCACCAAATTTTTGTTGTTTGCAGCTTAAAATATATAATTACAAATTAAAGTATCAAAAATTTACAAATTATACGATACAATAAACCAACAACTAACAGCAAACAGAAGTTAATACGCCTTTTTTACGACTTTTTCAGCAAAAAAAGTGTTCGAGTTTTCAACTTGTGACACTTAAAATAAGTCATACAAAATCGGTATTCGCGGAAAGTACTTCTAGTGTCACAATACAGGGGTTGGAAATATAAAGTGACACTTGAAATATATACCGTACGTATTTAATTTGGACTTTAACTACTTCAAGTGTCACATTCTTACTAGTTGCACTTCCAGTGTGACACTTGAAGTAATTGGCGTACGAACGATACTTGTATCGGTTACTTCTTGTGTCACATTGTACTCATGATTAATACAGTGACACATGAAGTAATTGGCGTACGAACGATACTTGTATCGGTTACTTCTTGTGTCACATCGTACTCATGATTAATACAGTGACACATGAAGTACATCATACGCAAACGAAATTTGTAAAATGTACTTCATATGTCACATTACGTTGGTTATTTGGTTTGCTTTGGTACAATCATGCGGTCAGCAAATTCCTTGTTTAAGTACAAAATTATCTTTGAACTTTTACCAAGTAGAGCCTTATGTTATGATATATTTTTTTCTTTTCGTGTAATTTTTTAAGTTTTTCATTGTGTAATTTCCAATAATTAAACTTTCTTTCCATTCCTGTTTTTAGTGATAAATTGCGAGGGGAAGAGTTATCCGAATTCTCCAAAGTAAAAGCATTTCTATGTATAAAATTATGAAGTACATCATATGCAAAAGAAATGAGTATCATGTACTCCATTTGTCACATTTTTAAATATATGTAGATATTTGGTTATTTGGTTAAAATGGATATAAGTTGTTTTGTACATCACCAAATTGTGATCAGGTGGATTCCTGCTATTGACCTGATTTATGGTCATAATCGGTCCGATTGCAGGAATTGAACTTGTTGTCACTGATCTTTTCTTTTCATTTTTTCAACATGTTACAATGAAGTTTTCAATACGGACACTCAAAGCGAGTTATTCGTAATTTTTCGCTGGCATTTTACTCAAATTGCCAGCAATGTTTTTGTGCACTTTTTAACTACGGTAAGTCAATTTTGTATTCGTAAAATTGATATATATATTTTTTTTAAATTGCAATTTTCAAATTAGTAAAGTATAATTTACAAAACTTTTACAGATAATTTTCATATTGATTAAATTTTTGGTGGATGAAGTTTTTGATGTCAGGAAAGGCAACGGAGACGAAAAAAAAGAATTACAAAATACTTTGTCAGAGAAGGTTTAGGAAAACAAAAAACAAAAGTTTTAGCTGTAGGAGGTATGTTTTTTCATCCAATGGAAATTCCTAATTTGGTGTTTCTAAGAACTGAAATGCAACAATGGTTTCAGTAGAGGAGAGCCCATAGGAAAAAAAGGTAATGTGGTTCATTAGAATTTGTTGGAGCAATAGCAGTGAAAATTTTATTTCACTTCAAGGCAGCAAATTTCTACCAGTAGGTTGATTTCAAAATACAATATAAAATACCGGGTTTAAATTTTTATTTTGATCAGCTCCGGTTTAATGCGACCAATTCGTTAGAGCGGGCAGCCCTAGTTGACCTGTGCATTCTTGTCAAAAATAAGGACTTTTCGTTCGTTTTCTTTCCTTATTTTCGAATCAATTACTTTTTGTTTTATTATCGTTTGTATCAGTATCGTTACAAATACGTTCTTCTTGTTTCAGAACGTGAGGACTTAGAAAAAGAAAAAAATTTTTAGAAGCCGTAAAGTCTCAAAAATCTCTTCATGCATTTCATTCTTGCTTTTATTTTTATGAAAGAAAGTTCGAGAATAAATATGCACTATAAAAGAAAGCATGGAAGCGAAACCAGAGTAGCAGAAATTATGAAATGAACAGCAATAACAAATTTATTCTAAACTTATTCTTCTATACTAATCTATCCTAACGTAAACTTAATCTATTCTAAACTGATCTTAGAATATTGTCTTTAATCTGGAAATAGTTTCCTTTTCTTCGCAGATACTTGCGCATTTCTAATAAAATCTTTATGTCTTTTCCAATCCATGCTCCTTATTTTTGAATATAGGCTTGGATCATTTAAATTTCTGCATATTTCTGACTTCCCCGGCAGAGTTCCTTTTGTTAAATGATGCCTATAAATTTTTAGTAAACTCTGCCTACTACATGGTGTAATCGGAGTTCTTTTGGTAGTTTTCCTCTTTTAAGGAGTTAATTCCTGTCTCCGCGAATTCCTCCTTTTCTTCGTTACGCTTTGACCAATCCTCTTTGTCCTGATTAGACATATCTAGAAACTGTGTGCCGTGGCTCCCTGTTATCGACTGTCCTCGGACAACAAACTCTTATATTTATGAAAAACTAGATTTTCTTTTTAAATTTTTGTAAATAAATCTACCTTCCTTACGTTAAATAAATTCTTCTATGTTGTCACCTTCTTTGATTTTTTAAATTTCTTTTAAAATGTCGAACTCTTCATAAAATCCATCGTCAAAATACCTTTCTTTGAAAATCCAGACGTTTGTTTTAAAATTGAAACAAATAAATCTACGTTTCTTACATGAAAAAATTCTTGTATGTTGTCTCCTTCTTTGATTTTTTTAATTTCTTTTAAAATATCGTACAAGTCCCTGAGTTTTTCACGAATTACATTTACTAATCTAAATCCCTTTTCGTACCACAAATTTTTGCCAAAGTTGTAAATAGTTTGGTTTTTAAGAACAAACGTTGGAAGGTCTCCTCTCATTGTTTTGAGAACCTCATCATAAAATCCATCGTCCTCTTCGAAGTTTCCTTCTTTTATAGATTCACTAAAAATGTTCGTCGCTTCCATATCACTTGGCAAACAAATTTGTTGGTGTTTTTTTAAACTTCTAGTTAAAATCCTTCCGGCGCACCGATTACAAACGACATATTTTCTGGACTTTTCGGGCACCTTCCCCTTCCTCATTGCTTTTAATTCACCTCCTTTTAATGCTAATACTGCTAGTATATACTAATATTTCTACTTTTTACTACATAAATACTACTTATAATTCTTATAATGAATTTGATTATTTTTTTATTCTGTACATTGTCATTATAAGTTCTTTGTAATTCTGTTGTAATTTTTATTTGTTTGCACTTGTATACAGTGAATATTGTTACACACGAAAAGATTATGCAATTAATAATTATAGAAAAATAAAATAAAATAGTTTATAATAAAATTTGATGTATTGAAGTGAGTACTTTGTATGACAACCCTTTCATGTATTGTTTTATCAAACGTCTAGCTTGGCTGTCATGCTTCACTTATATCTCTCTATGCTGAAGTGAATTATTTGAATCGACGAATCTTTCTGTATTTATAAATTCGCTTTCGAACATTAGAGGTATTTGAAACTTTTTGTAAAATTTTGTTTTCTTTTTTGAATTTCTAATATTTAAGCTTTCTTCCATTCGGATAACCCGGAAATTAAAAGTAAAAGTTCCAAAAATTTTCATTCAAATAACAAATAATGTCCTCAATGCTAAGGTGCCAGTTAATATCTTGGGGTTGTTTATCAGAATCTATTGAACCTGAGTACGATAGATTTCATTTTCAATAAGTATTAAAAATTCCTTTTTGAAACCCTTTTTTCTATTATCTTCTTTGCAATTTTCAATTCCCGTCAATATTGTCCGTTTTCTTAAATTCTTAATTTTTTTGCACCCCTTTAACCCCCTCTCTGTCCGGTTTATTTTCTTGTACCTGTTCAATCGCCTTTGTTTTATTTCTTTATTTCGAATTCCCCACCACCACCACCACCTTTTTTCAAAGACCAACCGAACAATCATCAGGTATTCCGTTCAAAAAATAACCATTAGATTTTTGGTGGTGATCTTGCGATCAAGTTCAGCTACAGTTAAAATTATTAAGTTAATTTTCAAATTAGTCTAAATATTATAGTTAAAGTTATTTTTTCATTATTAATAAAGGCTCGGTTATTACATCGATTTTGTGATCATTTTTTATTTTGCTCAAAGTTTTTGCTTTAAAAATAATTTAACTACGGTAAGTCATTTTTGTATTTGTAAAAGTGGCATTTTTTTAAGTATTGCAGTTTTCAGTTTAGTAAAGTATAATTTACAAAAACCTTGCAGATGATTTTCATATTGATTAAATATTTGCTGGATGGAGTTTTCGATATCAGGAAAGGCAACGGAGACGAAAAAAAAGGGATTACGAAATACTTTGTCAGAGAAGGTTTAGGAAAACAAAAGGCAAGAGTCTTGGCTGTAGGAGGTATGTTTTTTTTATTTAATGTTATTTCTTAATTTGATGTTTTTAAGAAGTTTAATGCGACAGTAGGTTGATTTCAAAATACCGAATAAAATACTGTTCCATGATTTACAATTGCGTTCTTCTTGTTTCAGAACGTGAGGACTTAGAAAAAGAAAAACAATCTTTAGAAGCCGTAGGGTCTCAAAAATCTCGTCATGCATCTCATTGTTGCTTTTATTGTATGGAAGAAAGTTCGAGAATAAATATGCACTATAAAAGAAAGCATGGAAGCGAAACTAGAGTAGCAGAAATCATGAAATTAACAGATCCTACACAAAAAAAGATTTGCATGGAGAAGATTAGTCAATGAAGGTGACCAGATGTATAACACATTAGTTTTAAAAGGAAAAGGAGGTGAATTAAAAGCAATGAGGAAGGGGAAGGTGCCCGAAAAGTCCAGAAAATATGTCGTTTGTAATCGGTGCGCCGGAAGGATTTTAACTAGAAGTTTAAAAAAAAACACCAACAAATTTGTTTGCCAAGTGATATGGAAGCGACGAACATTTTTAGTGAATCTATAAAAGAAGGAAACTTCGAAGAGGACGATGGATTTTATGATGAGGTTCTCAAAACAATGAGAGGAGACCTTCCAACGTTTGTTCTTAAAAACCAAACTATTTACAACTTTGGCAAAAATTTGTGGTACGAAAAGGGGATTTAGATTAGTAAATGTAATTCGTGAAAAACTCAGGGACTTGTACGATATTTTAAAAGAAATTAAAAAAATCAAAGAAGGTGACAACATAGAAGAATTTCTTAATGTAAGGAACGTAGATTTATTTGTTACAATTTTAAAAAAAACGTCTGGATTTTCAAAGAAAGGTAAAACCGTCCACTTTGATACTCCATCTAAAGTTCTAAGGTATTTAAGATTAATTAGTGATTTTGGAAATTATATAAGAATAAATTACATAAAATTAGAAAAGAAGGACAAAGTGAAGGATGTTGAAGACTTTTTACATCTTCTGGATTATGAGTCTAACAAAAAACTAAAAAAGTTTATTAATTTAAACACCTTAGATATGAAAAGACAGGGCGCGGATTTACCAAAACAAGACGAAATAAAACTAATTATAGAATATTTAAAAGATGAAACTAGTCAACTTATAGACAAATTAGAGGCAGAAAATAATGAAAAAAATTGGCGGAAATTGGCAGAAAATATACTAATCCGCCTTACTATTTTTAATAGAAGAAGGGGAGGGGCCTGTGAAAAGCTTCTATTAAGCCAATATGTGAAATCAAAGCCCGTTGAAGACGAGGCTAAGGATGATGCCATGTTTGAGCTGGATGACACCGAAAAAGATTACCTAAAATCTTTGAAGGTTATAGAAATTGTTCACAAGGCTCATAATTTAGTTCCGATTTATATCACCCTGGACTTACAGCAAGCAATAGAAATATTAAATAAATATAGGTACGTAGCAAATGTGGAAGCAAACCCATATGTATTCGCGGCAGGAAAGGGAAGCAAAAATCCAATAAGAGGAACAGATGTCTTCTTAAAATATAAGAGTTTGTTGCCCGAGGACAGTCGGAAACGTTTCACTGCTACCAACCTAAGAAAACAGGGAGCCACGGCAACACAGTTTCTGGATATGTCTAATCAGGACAAAGAGGATTGGTCTAAGCATATGGGACATACAATGGAAGTCCACAATCGGTTTTACAGACTCAGAGACCGACCATCAAAAATAATTAATACCGGAAAAATACTCCAAATTTTAGAGCAGGGAGACATGAAGGCATACAAAGGGAAAAGTTTACACGAAATAGATATCGGAAAACCAAGTACCTCTAAAGATTTTAGCACCGCTCCGGAGAGTACGGGGGATTTTTCACCGTCAGGTTCTGATTGGAATCCAACCGATGCATCAGGGTCGAGTGAAGATCTGCCTCGAAAATTAGAAACGAAGAAAAAGAGGAATTTGCGGAGACAGGAATTAACTCTTAAAAAGAGGAAAACTACCAAAAGAACTCCGATTACACCATGTAGTAGGCAGAGTTTACTAAAAATTTATAGGCATCATTTAACAAAAGGAACTCTGCCGGGGAAGTCAGAAATATGCAAAAATTTAAATGATCCAAGCCTATATTCAAAAATAAGGAGTATGGATTGGAAAAGACATAAAGATTTTATTAGAAATGCGCAAGTATCTGCGAAGAAAAGGAAACTATTTCCAGATTAAAGACAATATTCTAAGATCAGTTTAGAATAGATTAAGTTTACGTTAGGATAGATTAGTTTAGAAGATTAAGTGTAGAATAGATTAATTTAATAATATAATTATTCGAAGGCAAACTTTTTACAATTTTTTTGGTTTACCGAGCCACCAAATTTGATTTTTTTAGCTGGTCATTCAACCAGGTCAAAAGACATGGAACGAAAAAAAAAGATTTAAAGGAACGAAACAAAACAAAACAAAAAAAGGATTTAAAAAATGCGTAATTTAAAAAGACGGAAAAAATAGTCAACGCAGGTCAGTTAAGGAACCGATTTTTATTATTCTTTTTCGAAGGATTAAATTCAAGGACATTTAAGGGTGGTGCGGATGGTTAAAGAATTGGCGAATAATTTTTGGTAGAACCAGGAATTACAGAAATGAGTGGTGAAGAAATTATTTAACTGTTCCACCAAAAATCTTTAATCATCCGCACCACCTTTAAATGTCCTTCGAAAAAAGAATAATTTTTTCGTTCCATGATCTTTCCTGCCTATGATCCTCACTTTCTCCTTCGCAAAAAACAGTCTATAGTCTTAAGTTGGCTAATTCCTTATTTTTATAGGTATATATGATTGCTGCTTTGTGTCAATCGTCTTTTTGTTACAGATAGTTCTCTAAATATATGTCTATGTGCATGTTTTTCAAACTGTAAATTGGGCTTTTCTTTTCAAGGCTCTAGTATTACCCATTTCTTGTTTTTAGAACTGCCTATTTATGTTCAATGTGAATATTTTAAAACGTGACATCTTTCTGTATTCACAAATTCGCTTTCAAACATTAAGGTTATTTTAAACCATAATACATTAAGATTTTATACTTAGAAATGCTTTTACTTTGGAGAATTCGGATAACTCTTCCCCTCGCAATTTATCACTAAAAACAGGAATGGAAAGAAAGTTTAATTATTGGAAATTACACAATGAAAAACTTAAAAAATTACACGAAAAGAAAAAAATATATCTTAACATAAGGCTCTACTTGGTAAAAGTTCAAAGATAATTTTGTACTTAAACAAGGAATTTGCTGACCGCATGATTGTACCAAAGCAAACCAAATAACCAACGTAATGTGACATATGAAGTACATTTTACAAATTTCGTTTGCGTATGATGTACTTCATGTGTCAATAATCATGAGTACGATGTGACAAGAAGTAACCGATACAAGTATCGTTCACGCCTTCATGTCACATGTAGTAAGAATGTGACACTTGAAGTAGTTAAAGTCCAAATTAAATACGTACGGTATATATTTCAAGTGTCACTTTAATATTTCCAACCCCTGTATTGTGACACTAGAAGTACTTTCCGCGAATACCGATTTTGTATGATTTATTTTAAGTGTCACAATAACTTAATTCCATGAATATTTGCAAAATATTGGCCTTTACTTAGAGATTCTAGAGTATTTTGTAAAATATAATCCTTTCTTTACTATTTTATTATCAAGATATTATAATTTTTAATTAGGAAAATTCTTTAAAATTAAGTATAAGCATTAAGTTTACTAATTTTCACGCTGCTGAAAAATTTTCAAGAATATAGGCGCAAATTCTGGTATTTTGGGTATGGAGAGATTGTAACTACAGAGAAAAGGAATAATTTTAGTCAAAATTAAAAGAGAAAAATTTAAAAAAGTTATGTGGCACCAAAAACGTGACACTTAACCCACTGATTTTAGGCTTCAATGGAATTTTGTGACACTTGAAATACATGATACAAGTACACTGACATACAACCACACACTTACATATAGAAAAGAAAGATCAATTCCATGAATATTTGCAAAATATTGGCCTTTATGAGATTCTAAGTGTTTTGTAATCCTTTTCTTCCCATTTTTATTAATCAAGATATTATAATTTTTCCAATTAGAATAGAAGGAAATTCTTTAAAATTAAATTTATGAACTTCCTTAATTTTTACGCTGTGAAAATTCTTCAAAGGATATTTTCAATTCTGTCTCCTGGCCAAAGTGTATTTGGGAGTGGAGGGTTGATTGTGGGGTTAACTACAGAAAAGGACAATTCCCTTTAGTCAAATTAAAGAAAATTTTAAAGTTCTTGGCTCAAAGGGCAAAACGTGAGGAGTCAGCCACTGATTTAAATCAAAGAATTTTGTGACATAAAAATATGATGGAACTGTCTAAAGTACACTACGACAGTTGTTTCCTTTTCCTTGAGTGATTCCTTGTTCTCGATTGACTCTTGTAAATATTGGTAGAACGTCTTATTTAGGTCAGCTGGGGTTTTCTTGGTCTCAAAATGAAACCATTTTCCCGGAAATCGATTACAAAAGAAACTCGAGAGAATAATGGATTAACCGAGTCTCCTCGATGAAAACGT
Source organism: Columbicola columbae (assembly GCA_016920875.1). Taxonomy (NCBI): domain Eukaryota; kingdom Metazoa; phylum Arthropoda; class Insecta; order Psocodea; family Philopteridae; genus Columbicola; species Columbicola columbae. The sequence continues at coordinate 2,454,437 of JADMLL010000012.1, forward strand.
GTTTCAAAGCTTCCGCTTTTTCGAGATGAGGAATTTATGCCAACCACCGAAAATTTTTGAAAAATGATTTCGAGGGTTCGATTGAGAGAAAAAAAGTGTCAACTCAATGATCGGTCCAAGTGGATTTGAACATCAATATGTTGAAGGAGAGCTTTTGCTTTTGCACAACCCCCAACAACCCTCTTGACGATGGGAAATGAACGCTTCGTTTCATTCCCATACGAAACTTTTCCACAAAAAATGAATAATCTCTTCTTTGATGGAAAGGGAAAAGGTTTTTTGACGTATAATTTCCTTTTTGGGGGTGGTGGTCCTTTTCCGAAAATCAGGAATCAACTTTGCCCACTTTGAATTGGTTCGTCGTCAAGAATTTTGTTTAGATCATTAAGATTTAACACTTGAAAGACTAGTTTGGGCGAAGGAGCTTTTGTCAAAAGGCTTTTGTCGAAATCCCACATTTAGTCGGTTCACCCATCTTTCTTTACAGCCCTTACCATTGGTGAGAAGGTGGCGAATGGAATGGGAAGGATCCTCCTTGCCATCTTGCCTTTCTGAGTGAAAACTTTTGACACAGTTTTGGTTCTGACAGAAAGTCGAGCCTTTTCAATCCCTTGATAACGACTAGTTAATGAATTAATCTTTCTCGAAATTTCTCCCGCGATATCCTGACACGATA